>WAAD01020981.1:78143-123446 GCA_013389945.1 Fregata magnificens | reverse complement strand
ACTTAAGGCAAAAACACCCTCCTCAAAACATTTTTTTAAAAGTGGCTAAAAAACATCTCTGGTGGAAACAGAAAATTGAAAAGATTTAAAACACAAAAGTGCAAAAACCTGTTCCGTAAAAATAGCAACAGGTTTGGGGATTAAATGATTTTACATTCCATGTAAGAAAATAATACTTGTAAAAATTATCTTCTCCCACTCCCCCATGTCTTCCAAAGGTCTTCCAAAATGTTGCATGTCAGTAGAAGATTTTAAAACTCGTGTGTGAGGCATTCGTTGTGNTTTCTCATGAAATCACTAGGGTTACTTCGACTTAATCTTCTACATTCAGAAAATGTCTTTCCAAAGAGAACTAGGACTGTACTGATCCTTGTAGTCTTCAAATGAATTGCCTCTGTTCTTAAATTAGTATAGATGGTGGTAGCTGTAATTTATGCAATATTTCTATCAACAAAAAAGAACGTTAGGATCAGTCAAACAGTGTTGAGAATTAAACAGAAATCTTTCATAGAGGAATTACATGTTTTTGTAGGTCTTACGTTACCTTTCCTGGACCTTGTTCTGTCAGCAAGGTCTGTATCCTTACATAGCCCAGCAGTAATTATTTCTTTTTTCCTGTAGTGATCTAATCCCAGGACACCTTCTATCACCTTTTATCAGCAAAAACACCTTTCAGATGGTAGCTAACCAGAAAAAATATGCCATGTAAAAATGAAACCCAAGTGATGAATACAGACAACAGCTGTGAGCCTTTTCAGTTGGAGAGTTTTATTTGGAGGCAGTATTCATCCATGCAGATGGTTGAGATGGGCTATGAAAATGCATTAATGTACTTACTGCAAGAAATTACGGTATTAGAAAATGCTCATTATTTGTCTGGAAGAAGAAGAAACAACCTGGATGGAATGCAAAGCCTTAAACTGTTATGGTGAATAATGAACTATGCAGATCAACTCTAGAAAACGTTGATAGTAATTGTCTATGGAGAGGCATAAAGATCTCTCTCTGCTAACCCATCTGTTAGATAGGCTCCGGTAGAAATAAGGTTGGGAACCTCTAGCAATAAGAGCTTAGTTTTTACTCAATGTGAAAACCACCAATTGTTCCTCAAGTCTGAATCCTAGGTCATTATAATTTTATGAAGAAATGTTCATGAAATTAAAATAAGTTCTTCACGGAGAATTCAAGATGCACAGTTTCTATAGGTAAGGAAAGAAATGCTCTACAGATGTTAACAATAATTTAATGTAGGATTAAAACATCTTTTATTGACTACTTGGGTGAAATCCTCATCCTCTCTGTATCTACTTTACAGCATATAAAAATGCCACAGATGTTACAGAGGCCTTGAGGCTTTTTTCCCAGCTTTAAGAAGATTCCCTTGCAAAAACCTCTGTAGAAGACGACTGTAAACTCTGTGGGAAAACAACCCACAGCCCTGCAAAGATTTCCAATAGCAATAGGTGGCCGTTGTACGCTACAAAGCCCAAGGCTATTAGTTACACCAGGCTCTTTCCAGCTCTTTGAGTAGCCTAGGACCAAGAAGACAGAACTATAAATGGAATCTGCTTTATTTCCCTGCTGCTTTTGGGTTTCAGTTCCTAGCCCATACCTGTTAGAAAATTGCCAGAAGTCCCTGTAATATGTAATTTGCAGTACTTTTCATTAATTCTGTTTCATACTATTTTGCCTGCTCTATTAGATAGAACAAATTGCCGATTTAAGCCATGAATATTACTGTAACATGCTTTCTATTTTTTGTTATTTGGATTGTCATTATTACATCGCCAGTTATATACTGCTTCACATAATTAATTTCACATGTGACCATAATACAAACAGAAGAGCAATGAACGTAGCTGCATGCTGTATTCAGAACTGACTGTGTCTTCTCAGCAGAGGGGATTTGTTCAAGTTCTTTCTCTTTCAAATGTGTGTTATTTCAAGGTTTATTCATGGCAGTTATTCACGCAAACATGCCTAATTGTTACGGAGAGTGTGTGTAATTCCACTTTCCTAATCCAGAAAACAGGAGCAGCGAGGACTTATAAGCAAAGTTGACTCAGTGGGAATGATACCTTCTAACTCAAGAAAGCTGTTGCTTTGATATGTTCTGAGTCACAGCTGCCCTCTTCAGTGATGAAAATCCATTTTTCACTGCTTTTTGCTCCTGTTAGACCTGCTGAGCCAACACCACTAAATGAGAGCAAGGAGAAACCTCTGTCCCATTTTGCACATCGTCAACAGAATTGTTTCCTGCAGTAAGTTCCCGCTGAAAACAACGGGGGACCTGGACGTATCACAGAGGCATAAATTGAAGTTTGTGGGATTGCTCTGGTGTTGCACTGAAGACCTGAGGCAGCCAGCAGAACATTTATTGATGTGGTTGTGTCTCAGAGGCCTGAGTTAGGGACAGAGGCACATAGAAAGTGATTTTCGTCCTTGCAGATGGAGCACGTCTGCTCTGGAGTCACTGAATAATACGGGGATACCCCATGACACCATTTTGTGCAGTCACTTTTCATAATAGTTTTGTCTACCTTTTGAAGACCACAGTTTCTTCCTTTTTAGAAATAAAAATATCTCAGTGATTTGCTCCACTTTTTAGTTTGTATAATGTTGTGAAGCTTACTTTTAAAGGTTTACATTGTAATTCATACAAGATGTTTTAGCTAGATAAGTAAATTGATGGTGATAACCATCAATAGCACATTACAGAATTAGGAATGATGAATATTAGTAGCAAGATTCACACATGATTTCGCTTATGTACCTAGTATTTATGCCAGATTGAATCTTCCTTAGAATAAGTAATTACGCTACATTTATAAGGTAAGCAACATTTTAAATAGTCTATTGTTTAAATTGGTAGCTGTAGGCTAGGCTGAAAGGCAACTCCATTCAACTAATTGCTGCTATGACTCAGACCTTGTAACAGATATGCAATTAGGTTTGGTTTTCTTTCAAACTCCTCTCCAGCTCTGATTTTCTTCATAAGAGAGTGTAAAGAAGGGGAAAGAATGCTTTTTGTCTGAACAATACCGTCCAGAGCGTAGGGAGCCTAAGAGAAGGAAAAAATTTACATGTAATACTGCTGTTTTAAGTGAGAAGTTTACACGTGCATTGAAATGTCTGTATTAAAGAAGTTAGGACTACTCAGCTGTAAGACATAGAGTTATCTGTATTTCTTAAAGCTGACCAATCTGTAGCTTACTATCTTAACTCTGCTGTTCTTTTTCACTATATTTCTCCCAGAATTGTTTTAAACTTTTTATTTAAAAAACCCAACAAAACCAAAACCAAATTAAGATTTTGTTTCCCCTGCCCCAAACTTGTAAAAACTCTTACTATTCAGCCTAAAATGGTGCTCAGAGCACCTCCATCAGCTTTATTTTTTTTTTCTTTTTTTTTCCCTCTGGTTTACAATTTAAGGTGTGCTAACTTTTGATTCTGCAAATTCAACTTCAATTTTGAAATTCAGTTTGAACGGTCAATCCCTTCTCCATTACCAATGAAAGAGATTTGATGAGTTGGAACTTAACTTTTCAGTCCTTTGAGGACAAAAGGCAGCTCACTCTCCCAGCCTGGGTGGGCTCAGCAATGATAGCCATGGCAACATTTATTACCCAGCAGCTAAGTCTGACTGCTAGGAGCAAAAATATTGAAGAAAAATATTATTTTCATCGCATTATGAGCTCGTTCTACGCTTGCTACACTTTATGTATAGGCACAGAACTGCAAATTGAATTTCTGATTCTGTTTGAAAACTTGGTAAAATGTTTCCAGTACCTAATGCAGGATGGGTTTAGACTTTCCTGGATTCTTCTGACCATCTTCAAGTAAATCAGGAAGCCTAAGTTAGGACCATCGCTGCTGTAAGGTCCCTTTGGAAGGCGATACTCAGCTCTAGAGGACAGTTTACACTAGAGCAGAGACTGGATAACAGCAGGGTTTTTTTATCTTGGACTTCTCACTTAAGTCTCTAAAGGTAGGTTGAATTAATTAGGTTTCTTATCAAATCTCAGGATAAACAAAATGTTTCCCTCTCTGAACCAAGATGTGTCATGGGACGGTTCTCACTCTCTGCCTATCAGTAAGAGGAGTTTGTGAACTCCCACAGTTAAGGCGTTCAAACTGGATTCAGGCATCACACTTCAGTGAAATGGTGTATAGGTGCCTGCAGCTGCTCTTTACTTCTTTTTTATTTGTTTGTTTATGTTCTTGTGGAAACATGGAGCATCAGTCTACACTACATACCATGTGGCAAAAAGGAAGCTCATAAATAGTCGATGAATAAGAATCTTGTAAAACGATATCTCTGGGGAAGAGGAGTTACAGGATATATAACTTTTTTTCTTCTGCCTGTGATGTTTTGCTGATAGTATGGATGAAATCTGAAATGTACTTTGCTTATTAGGACAAGCTGATGAAAAAAGTCCAGGTTCATTTTGCACAAATGATTCTCTGTGTCTTTTGCAAGAAATAGATGGTTATCCCCGTGTCTTTTCATTTTGCAAGTGATTTAACATATTACATCCTTCAAAAACAGGAGATGGTACCTTCCTACAAAGTAGCTTCTGTAAAGATAACTAATGCTTTTTCAGGCACTTTGTCCTCCTAAATGAGATTGTGAAATGGAATAACTGGCAATTGAATTCCAGATTAAGGGTTAGTCTTTTTTCCCCATTTGTGCTGTGGCTGGATGTGAGATTTTAGCAATCTAAATAGACTTCGTCCCTGTCTACTACAATTGTCACTATTATTGTCAATATTGTCAATCACTATTTTATTAATATTTCTGTAATATTATGCTTTAATACTTCTAAATACTCAACTCTCTGGAAAGAAAAAACAAACATTCTCTCTAATCAGCTAAGTTCTTTCTGGCTTTAATGAGAATCAACACCTTAGTTATCTTAAGTAATGTAGCTCCTAATTTCTTGTCATTAATATGGCCATTATAAGATTTTAGGATTCTTCCTGGAATCTGTATGTATTAGGATACATGTGAACACAAATAATCTACTTCGGCAACTTTAATTTGGCTTCAGAACCACTTTCACAGTAATTCACTAAAATACAAACCTAAGAACAGATGCACATGAATAACAATCAACAGAGGAAGACTTATTGAATGAGCTCTTGTGGTGGGTTTGACCTTGGCTGGAGGCCGGGTGCTCACCAAACTGCTCTATCACTCCCCCTCCTCAGCTGGACAAGGCGAGAGAAAATATATGACAAAAGGCTAGTGGGTTGAGATAAGGACAGGGAGAGATCGCTCACCAATTACCGTCACAGGCAAAACAGACTCGACTAGGGGAAATTAATTTAATTTATTGCCAATTCAATCAGAGTAGGGTAATGAGAAATAAAACCAAATCTTAAAACACTTCCCCACTACCCCTCCGTTCTTCCTGGGCTCAACCTCACTCCCAATTTCTCTACCTCCTCCCCTTGAGTGGTGCAGGGGGATGGGGAATGGGGTTGTGGTCAGTTGCCACACGTTGTCTCTGCCGCTCCTTCCTCCTCACACTCTTTCCCTGCTCCAGCATGGGGTCCCTCCCACAGGAGACAGTCCTCCATTAACTTCTCCAACATGAGTCCTCCCCATGGGCTGCAGTTCTTCACGAACTGCTCCAGCATGGGTCCCTTCCATGGGGTGCAGTCCTTCAGAAACAGACTGTTGCAGTGTGGGTCCCCCATGGGGTCACAAGTCCTGCCAGCAAACCTGCTTCGATGTGGGCTCCTCTCTCTGTGGGTCCGCAAAGCCCTGCCAGGAGCCTGCTCCAGCGTGGGCTTCCTACGGGGTCACAGCCTCCTTTGGGCATCCACCTGCTCCAGCATGGGGTCCTCCATGGGCTGCAGGTGGATATCTGCTGCACTATGGACCTCCATGGGCTGCAGGTGGATATCTGCTCCACCATGGACCTCCATGGGCTGCAGGGGGACAGCCTGCCTCACCATGGTCTTCACCACGGGCTGCAGGGGAATCTCGGCTCTGGCACCTGGAGCACCTCCTCCCCCTCCTTCTTCACTGACCTTGCTGTCTGCAGAGTTGTTTCTTTCATATTCTCACTCCACTCTCCCAGCTGCTGTTGCCCAGCAGTTTTCTCCCCCTTCTTAAATCTGTTATCCCAGAGGCGCTACCACCTTTGCTGATGGGCTTGGCCTTGGCGAGCGGCGGGTCCGTCTTGGAGCCGGCTGGCATTGGCTCTACCGGACATAGGGGAAGCCTCTGGCATCTTCTCACAGAAGCCACCCCTGTAGCCTCCCCACTACCAAAACCTTGCCATGCAAACCCAATACAGTTCTTCAGTAGAAAAAAGGTGGAAGACATATGGACTCCATAGTAGCTATGTTTTTTATTGGAGTGTGTGTATAGGAACTGCAGTGTACTAAGCCATCAGGGTAATTTCTTCTTGACTAGAAGTACAACTACTTACATTCAGGACCTATCATGGCTTTGGAGGTGAGTCCTGTAGTACACTGAGGAAACAAAGAAATAAGAAAAGACACAGCAACAAGCTACTAGATGAAAAGTGAAGGTGGCACCGTCTACCTGCTGGGCTGACCACTCGGCAGCTCTGCCTCTGGGGGTGATGTACATAGAGGGACGGACCAGCTGACATCACTGCCTGAGTGCCCTGCCTCTGGCTGCATGTACAGCTGGGCTGTTCTTGAAGCAGTTCCTAAATGGCTACAGTTTTCATCCAAATGTTTAAGGAAAATTAGTTTCAGTTTGCATTTTTGGGGTCTGAGCTGCTGCAGGCTTGGAGTTACTGGAGAAGCAACCCCACAACCTGTGTAGTGGAGTTGGGAGAGACAGCATCCTGCCCATAAATAAAAGCTAGTGAGTTTGTTTGCTTTTGGGTTTGGTTTGGGGTTTTTTTTTCAGAGAAAAGCATCTGAGAAATAAAATATAATTTTTCTATGTGATTTTAGGATAGTAGTTGTGGGTCACAAGACTATGTTTGTTTTATGAAAAGCTAGAGAAGACTGTATTCCAGAGATTGGACTTTTGTCTTCACCTCTGAAACCCCACCCTCACACAAATAATTGAAAAAGTCATCGTTGTCAGATATCATCTCTATGGTAAAAATAGCTTGCTTGTTTTCCTTCCACAGAGACAACATCTGTTGAATGAAATGAAACAAAGCAAGTGATATCAGCCTTATAAAAGACATCACCCAGTTATGCTAGTCCTGTATACAATATTTTCTTTATAGAATTCATTTGCTTTTACAATTTTTTATGCATTATGAAAGTCAGATTTTGCTGCTGGGTTCACAGCATGGATTTCAGAAAGTAGATGAATCGAGAGGGTATTTTTCTCTCCTTGAAGTCATAAAGTGGGGATCCCCAGAGTGCTCCCACCCTTTAAACTGCATACATGCCAAAATTCTTCTTACTTCCACCAACACTGAAGCTGGTGCCACAGGATTAAACCTTTTCAGTGATTTGCCTCCAGTAATTCAAATCACTGCAGCCAAAACCTGGGGACAGCTTTTCTGCTTTGTTCTGTTTCCCTTTGTAGTTACCCCTGCAAGCAACAGTCGGGAAAAGAGGGATGGTATTCAGCAGTCATGCAGAGAAAGCTACTTTCCTTCCCTGGTAATGATGGGTTAATTCAAACCATTACTTTTTTTTTTAAGTTACAGAAGTGTGGTTGCAGGCATTTTCTTATTAACACTGCTATCCCCAAAGGTCACAGATTAGACAATCTAACTATGTTTGTACTGTCTTTGCTCATCTTGTCTAAGCTTGGGCTCATGAGCTGCACAAAGCTCAGAGCAATGGCATCCACAGTGACTCTGGAGGTGGGATTTAACTTCAGAGAAGTCACTGATTTCTCTGCCTTGCAAGCAAGCTTTCTACAGCCTTGGGACACTGTCATCCAACCGATAGCCAAGTAGTCATGTTCAGGAGCAAATGCAAGCCCTGAGGTAGAAGGATATATGAACAGACCACAGGAGACTAAAAATTGTGGAAGATATGGATGGTTTATCCGAAAACAGAGGATGAAGGCAGAGGTTACCATTCAATGAAAAAGAGGTGAGCGAATTACTCTGAACTTTAGAGTAACTAGTCTGCATTGGCCTCTCCAAATGTGAACCCATGAGCATGGTGTCAGGAATATGTGCCTTTTCACATGAATATCTCTACTCCATGTCTTTATGGGAAGCTGAAACACTTTCTAGAGACATTTTCCTTTTAAAAATGGGTGTGTGTGTGTGTGTGTGTGTGTGTACCACAGACAGTTATCTCAAATTTTTCTGTCTTAGAATAATTTAAAAAAAAAATCTGCTGTGGATCCTTCCCTGCCAGCACATGAACAATTATCTGTCAGCTGAAGAGGTTTTCTCTGCTTGACAGCCAGAACAAAGCATCTTGAACCAAGTGCCTACTTACCTCTGGGGCAGGATTTGGGGCTTGCTGTTGTATGAAATGTGAATGTATTATGGAGCAGTGCATATCTAGAAAGCCTTCATCTGACTGGTAGGGCATGTCTGAGCCTTGGAGAAGACAGAGAAGGATTTGGATTGCTTTTCACACTGGATTACCAGATGGTCAAGCCTGTGTACACACAGCTATCAAATAGCAAAACAGAATTCCTTTAATAGACTTTTTTTTTTTTTCAATTTAAAAAAAGTTAAGCAATCCCTTTTGGTTGGATAAACTGTAAAGAAGGTTTTGAAGTTTGTGGAATTAAAATAGAAAAGCCTGAATAGCTTACTAGTACCGTGGATTGTCCAATGTGATCATATGTTGATAACAATGAGAGTCCCAAAGCCTTACATATTGAGTTAAAAGAGGAATCAGCCTGACTGCAGCATTTTGCATCATCGGTTCATAGGACAATTCTCTATCTGCAAATACATATTGCTTCCCTTTTCTCCTCTCCTGGTCTTTTGTGCTGTCTCTTTTTCTCTTGGGCTCTAACTAGATTTCCCTTTTGCAGGGATTGTACTGCTTTTTGTAAAATAAGGGAAGGTGAATGACTGAAATTAATGGCTTTCATAAACACGGACAGAGGCAGGTTGAAGCAATATGAATTTACTTCTAGACATGGGTTGCTTGGCAGCCTGGAGATGACATTAGAGATGGTGGAATGCAATCTCTGTAGCGTAATATTGCTTAAGGGTACTGCTTAGTGTATTGGGAACTTGGATGTGAAGTGCAGAAGATATAGCACTACTGTAGGAGAAGCTGGGGAAGGGCATCAGTTTTTAAGCCGGACTCCCAGCTTGTGTCAGTGTTAGAAGTGACAATTTACTCAGAGGATTTGTTGTCCATCTGCCTCATTACTTAATGAAGAGGTGCAGAAAATGAAACTCGGACACAGAGATGGATTTTTAAAATGGAATTTTGAAACTGTGTTATCTTTTACCTTTAACATGGTGATGAGAAAAGCCCAGCTATCTGGCAATTTGTTTGAACCGCTTCCTCAGTTTCCTCCCCCACCCCATGAACAGGATGAGGATGTTCATGCAGTTTTTCTGCTTGTGCAGGTTTCATATTTCTCTTTTTCCCCTCCCCAAGACCCTACTAGTTGTGTCCTGGCTGCAGGAGCGCTTGTAGGAATCAGCTCCTTCAAGTCTTAAATGCTGGACGTTGACTGCAGACTGGACAACTTTTCAATCTTGTTCCTGCTTCTTCTTAATTTAATGTCAGGCCACCAAGGGGCTGCTGGTGAGTGAGAACATTAAACAGAAACTCTGCTCATGGGACACCGTGTCAGCCTTGCCTGGAGAGATGAATTGCTTATCTCAAAGCCAATGAAACAGTCAGACCATCTGCATTTGGGAAATGCATTTCAGATTTTCTACTCATGGTAGGGCAGGGGCTGTGGTTAAACGGCCATGTTACAGTGTCAGGACTTCACAAGGAAGGTCAGGCCCTGGATGTATGTGTATTGAGTGTTGAGAAGCGAAAGGATGAAATTAAATGAAACATCTGTCAGTATTGCATCCGTGCCCTCAGCTAGTCAGACTCTTAATCTCAGCTGTTTAAGGAAGCAAACAGAAATAACTTCATCGCTTTATTTTGTGCTTAAATTTATAGGTGTATGTCATTCCCTCTCTTGCCACAGGGAACAGCGAGCCAGTGCACAAAACACACATGAAGGTCCAGCTGCCTCCTCAACATCCCTCCGCTTCCAGGGCCTCCCAGCTTTCTGCTTCGAGAAGGCACGAGCCAGGGGGCGACTTCTGAAGCCTTTTGGCTTTCCAATCCCTACCAAACTTTTCCAGAGTAATATAGCATGGGAGCGGCCAGCATCAGCTTATTGAGTGTCGGCATGGCAGGGGAGTGCTAATGGCAGGAGCGGAGCGCTGAGATCTGCACTGCCAAGGAAACAGAGTGGGGCTACGGGGAATTAGGTAACGGTGCGGTCTGCTGTCGGGTGAAATATCTGATTTTTCTGGCAAGAGTCAAATCATTGACTTTGGCAGCTATGAAGTCATTGGAGTTAATTTTCTGTTGCACTGAACCTTGGATAGATGTTTACCCAGCAGCGAATGGATGTTAAACCTTAGTGCTGGATGTAAAGCCACTTGGCCCTCACTCTACCCTGGTATAAATAATTACGGCTGATATAAGGCAACAAAGAATTAAGACTGCTGATTCTTTTTTTAATACAAGAATAATAACCTGTTCAAGGCATGCTATGACTCATGCTCAATGAAATCACTGGTGCTGGCTACCTAGTAATTTGGAGCTAAATTTGATTTTACACCTGCACTTAAGGAAATGTGGTAAAATTGCCAGTGATTAAGAGGAATCAAAAGGCACAATGAAAACCTTATCGTAAGCCTTCATCATCTTCTGTTTCCCTTGGTTTTGGCTTGGTCTTTTGGAAAGAATAAAATGACAGACTGGGCTTGGTTTAGTATTAAAGAACAGCTTGCATGGTTTCCCAGACCAGAGCATTGATGTCAGCCTTTCATTTGTTTCTCTGGCAGGACATAGACAACGCCTTCACAACAACCAATACGGAGGTCATCTCCATAGGTTCTGTTTCACTTTCCAATATATCATTATGTTTTTGCACCACCAGTCTTTGAAGGAGGCAAACTTCCATTTTAACACGTCTTTTTGTCTTGCCTGTCTGAAGTACTGTATACATTTTATAAATATATGTTGCAATTGCTGATAGTGCCACATTTAATAAAAGTTAACCATCTTCAGTCTTTTATTCTACCAAAATATGGTGAGACCTTTTAACAAAAGATTTGTTAAAAGGAATTGCTTTGTTAAAGGTAATTCAGCCTGAGGTTCAGGGACACCCCAGCTTTTCGTTTTGACTGTTTTTATTAAAGATGGCTTGATCATATCAGGTTTTATCAGTCTTAGTGAGTAGAGCTTTCTGAGTGAGTGCTAATGGCATTTTTCATCACATGTCAATCAATGTCATCAAATGCAGCTCTGAAACTTATCATGATAGAGAAGTCAGTTATTATTGTAGACCTCGATTTTAACCCTTAGGACTTAAATTCAGACTGGTGTAATATTGCTTCTTCCCGCATTGCTACATACTGTGTAACAGCTGTGTATCTCTTCCTGCCAGTGTCTGTTCTATTAGCATCTACACCTGTATCATCACAGTATTTTTTCCATTCCCATTTTAGCAGAACTGTTGAAAGAAAACCTATTGCAAGAGAGAGCAATCCTTCTTGATTCTGTTTCCAGCCTAAACAACTGTATCATTTAATTTGTAGCTCAGATCACTGCATGTTGACTGATTTTCAGGTTCTGAAAGAATTTATTTAGATGATCTGGAATTTTGGTGCCTTCATGTCTCATCAATATTTTGCAATCTACTGCATTGGTGATATCACAAACTGGCGTGTTGATGTTTTTTGGGTGAGTTCTTGTAAATACTGAGAGTGAAAAAAAATCTCTTTGCATTCTCTCTTGCAGTGATCCTCTAATTCTGCCCTCTATTGACATATTCCTGCTTATTGTCTCCCATTATATCTCTTGATCAGGATACTGGTGTTCCTCTTGTGCAGTCTCATTGTGATGTCTTCTTAATGTAAGTATTTGTACTCCAATTAGTTGCTTCTTCATGCATCCTCATCTGCTACTGTTTATAGGTCATCACTTTGTCCAAACCATTCATATCTGCAACGTTTCAATGGGGAGGAGAGGGGCATGGCAGTGTATATTTTCGTCTTGTTTTCTACTTCTGTGGTCATAGCTTTTGGGGCTGGTTGGTTGTTTATGTACTGTGTTCATCACCGATTTTTGAGATTGTACCACTTTGAAAAAAATATAGTATGGTATTTTCTTCACTAGGATGCGAACTGCAGGTGTTCCATCTTGGCAGGATTTGGGGATCTTTGACTCCAGAAGAGTGATAGCTGGGGAAGGCAAAGTCCCAGTGTGTCTGTTCAGTTAGATCTTTGTTCTTTCGGTGTCAGTCTGATAGTAACAGTTTTGCCTCTTTCCTCAGTTAATGCCATTAGATTGCTTGTTTGTGACTGAATCTCTCTCACAGGGATTGCAAGGGTAACTTTTAAGCCAGTGGACTGAAAATCTGGTTGCTATAAGCTGCTGCTGAATTTTTTGGTTCAGGACTGTGCTGGTTTTGACTGGGATAGAGTTAATTTTCTTCACAGTAGCTAATAAGGGGCTATGTTTTGAATTTGTGCTGGAAACGATGTTGATAATACAGGGATGTTTTAGTTATTGCTGAGCAGTGCTTACACAGAGTCAAGGCCTTTTCTGCTTCTCAGCGAGTAGGCTGGGGGTGCACGAGAAGCTGGGAGGGGACACAGCTGGGACAGCTGACCCCAACTGACCAAAGGGATATCCTATACCATACGACGTCATGCTCAGCATAGAAAACTGGGGGAAGAAGAAGGAACGGGGGGATGTTCGGAGTGATGGCGTTTTGTCTTCCCAAGTCACCGTTACACGTGATGGAGCCCTGCTTTCCTGGAGATGGCTGAACGCCTGCCTGCCGATGGGAAGGAGTGAATGAATTCCTTGTTCTGCTTTGCTTGCGCGTGGCTTTTGCTTTCCCTATTAAGCTGTCTTTATCTCAACCCAGGAGTTTTCTCACTTTTACTCTTCTGACTCTCTCCCCCATCCCACCGGGAGAGCAGTGAGCGAGCAGTTGTGTGGTGCTTGGTTGCTGGCTGGGGTTAAACCACGACAGGGGCAGACCTGCTTCTTTTAGAGCATACTTGGCTTGAAAGTCATCTTACAATTACCTCTTTCTTATGCTTTTTACCTTTCACTACCTCTTTGTAGCAATGGGAGCTATCAGGAGTTCAGACTGCAACACCTTGTTCTGAAACTATTTTCAGTAGTGCTTTTTGGTCTAAATAACACTCATCATGAGACAAATATTCATAATGCTATTCCAGCAATGAATTCAACTTCTTAGACCTCCTAATTTTATACTTAAGGTGTAGGATGTGGTAAAGATTAAAGGTCCATATACATTTTGTATGCACTTACTGACACTGCAAACCATTCCTGATTGTTGCTGTATTCATATACAAATAACAGTGCACTGCTCACACAAAAGTGCAGAAAATAGGGGTGTAAGGAGACCATTAGAAGAGGTGTGCTGGTTGCAACTTTGCTCTCAGTTAAGTCCTTGGAAGCTCGTAAAAATTACAGAGGTACCATGGGTTTAAATGAAAGCAAAGCTTGACCCACTGTGGTGAATTACTCTCATTCCTTTTAATTTATTGTTCTCTCATAAGTGAGTTCAGCTCTGATATAGGGGAGGAAGAGAGGGGAACGGCAGCTCAACTGCATGGCCACTCCAGACCTAACAGTGTGTGGGGCAACTGGCTTCTTGTCCTCTTCCTCATAGTAAATTTGCCTTGAACTTTGTCTAGAGTGATTTCACTGTGCTCAAACGGACACCCCCAAGGTTGTGAAGGCATTTGTATTTGTGCATAGAAGTCCTACAGAATTCAGTAGGAATTCAAGGTTACTTGTGACTCTCATCTCATGTACAGGGGTTTCACCCTCTCATCTATAGTTTTCTCGGCTTACCTGGATCTGCTTGCAGCTCCCTTTGCATCTGAATTTAGGAAAAGAGAGCACAGGCATAACATCACACCCTCCGTAGTGCTTGCAAATTTATGCCTCTGTGATAAATTGCAATTGTTAGGGGGAATGATTAGGGACTAGAACAGAACTTCTGAAGAAACTCGCTCCTGCAGCCAGGAGAGGAGCAAAAAAATGCTATTCCTCCTTTCTGTTATCTGGTAAGAAGAAATAGAGGCACTACTGAATGAAATTAAATTGGTGAAATGATGAGGCAGTAATAATGACGGCCTGGCATTGCTTTGCAGTTTTACCTATGACAGTGCAACATCTCTGCGTGATAACTCTGAGCAGCAGCGACACAGAATCATCAACAAATGTTGTGATGCAATAAAAGGATGTTTTTGTGTAATTATGTAGTAATAGCATCACTGCCCATCGAAATGGTCACTCTCCCAGCAGTTATGGCGAGCTTAAAAAATCGTGCAGTACATTCGCATCTGGAGAGATAAACAAAATCAATCAATGTATGTGTTATAGCTGTACATTTACTATAAACATGAACTAGTTTTATTTCTAAGCAGAAAACTACACATGTAACAGTCTCAACATACTCAAAACCTATTGACATCAGCTACAGTAAGTTTATTGCAGCAATTTGCCAATGGAGCTCAGTGGAGCAATGTAAATGAGTAATGTTGCCATTACAATATTCAATCCTATATAGATTTTAATTTCTACATGAGTTCTCTTTGTCTCTGAGTGGGACTGTATCTACACAGTATTTTGTCAATGTAAAATCCACAATATCCACAATAACAACAGCTTAGTGGATTGCACTTCAAATATGACTGGAGGCAATTCATTTCTTCTGACCATTAGAACATAAAAATTTACAAGTCAGAACTGTTGTGCCCTTTTCCCTTGAATCTCTCTGTGTACTTTGATGCCATTTCTTAAAATGTATCAGCAAATGTAAAGCTGTTCCTATTATGCCAAAAGAGTATTACAGTGAAAATCTCTATGAAGAATAAAATTCAAGCACTGAACAGCAAAATATAAAAAAATAACCAAGATGATGAATGTTCTTTGCAGTCTATACAGTCTATTCAGTAAATGCTTAGGATGAATTCAGTGACTCTACCTCCACTTTCTTGTCCTGCCTCAAAGTTTATGCTAAGAGTCTACTTAAGCCAACTCACAACTGTGCACATTAAATGTGTGTGGGTCAACGACCTCACCCATACATCTGCTGTAGCTCCAAGCTCCTGTCCAGTATACCTTCAAATTCTGGATCTAAACCAGATGTACTCATTGCTAGTTTGTTGACTGCTTTGAGAGTCAAAGTAGAGCATGAGTAATTGTAGCAAAGTTTGATGCTGAATGGTGAGTCCTTTCAAACCTCCAGGGATAAAATAAAGGGATAAAGAAAATATCCATTTCAAAGATAGAGAAAGCAAACTGGTAGCTTTCACTTCCTTAAAGTCACAGAGCAAGCAACTGCTTGAACCAAGAATAGAAGCCTGGGGTCCATGACTCCAATGCTGAGTTTAAATTATGCCTAAGTAACATGAGCTCGTGGGAGTCGTTAATCACTTGCTTTTCTTTCCCCCCACTTTAGAACCCTAGAATATTTTGAAAATAAAATAAAAATTATATTCAGCAGGATAATGAATTATATTGGGATTGCATGGCAATTAAAGAACCGCAAATAAGATTTTGCATTGCAACGATGTTTAATGAACTGTGAAAGATCAGGGAAGTAGAGACAGATATCTGAAAGGAGACACAGTCTTTTTTAGGGCATAGTGGTAAAGAAAGCACATAGGAAAGTGAACTCTATAAACCACCTGGGTGAAAACTATTGCTGAAGAAGTTGTTTTCGTGAATAATGACCTTGTTGTGTGGGTTATCATGGTTGTCATGGTTTGGTTTAATTTTGAAAACTTAGTATGACCACAGGTCATGCCCAGTAGATCTACTGGCATTGCCATGTGCATCCCACTTTTAACTCACACAGGTTTCCTGCATTTTCTCCTAACTTTTCGTTACACTCTTGCTCATCTTTGAGTTTCCTTTTTGTAAGGATGGTAGATTTTCTGTCTCAAAAAAAAAGTAGAGTTACTGGCTAGGCTCCTTTTCATTATAATTTATGTGAATCTGAGTTTACACTGGGCGTAATCACTGATGAATATTCATGTAATCTAGTATCTTTGAGGAATTGTTATCCTGTTTAATCATGCTTTAAAGCTTGTGATCCTCTTTCCTGTTGATAATGCTTCTTAGCATATTTCCTGTTGCGGAGAGACTGAGCCACTCAAAGATGCTGAGCTTATTTGGTGATACGGGACACCGTGCACAAGTGGGATATGTTTTCATCTCTTTTGAGAGCTGAGGCCAATAAGATGCCTGGCGTTGTCTCTGGGAAGCTGATGAGATGAAACACTCCCTGATGTCGGGAAAGCAAAATAAGCAGCATACCATGTTTTTTCTCTGCTATTAGAAGGTGAGACTCATTCACTTTTCAAGGGAATGTCACCTTCAGCAGCCACTTTCCTTGTCACTCAAGTCACTCCCCAAAAGCAGGAGTCCGACCATTCTCCAATTTCAAGAATTAATCTTTTGTGTAGGGGGAATTAAGCAAGCAGTACTGAAAGAGCTTGCACCAAATTGTGTCTTGCTCAGCCTAGTTGTGCTGAATACACAAAAAAGCCTCTGTGCCCCTTACCTCCAATTGCTCTCCAAGTGGTAATGAAACTAATTATAGTCTCTGGTTGCAGCCTCTGGAAGTTTCTCCGTCTCAGTGTGCACACTGTATGTTAAGACATGCAAACCAGAGACAGGGTTTAGATTCTCATTTTACAGACCTGAACATGATGACTAAATATCTTTGGTACAACACTGTCACCTGTTGCACTTAGTAGGGCAAAATGTATTCTATAGCAAGTTTTTTGGAGTTAAAACAGAAATAAACCCTAAGGATTTTCAGTGTTTCATGTCCTCTGAAATTATATTTTTTCTTGTTCTTTTAGGTGTTCTCTCTGATTTTTTCTGTCATCTTCTTCTTAGAGGGCTCAGGACTAAAATAACTCTTATATGGGCAAATATAGATTGCTTGAAGACACTTGTTTTGTATCTCCCTGGGAATATTGCAAGCATAGGTACAGAAACACAATTCCAACTTTACTTAACTGATCTCTACAATTCAATATCTTGAGGGAAAAACTTTCTGATGCTACATTGGTTGTGTTCTCATGGTACCCTTGTGCAGTTTCTATTCTTGCAGGCTCATTGTTTACATGTAAGCACCTTTTCTACAGCTGTATCACAGCACCTGCCTTGTTTGTGATGTGATATACCACTAGTGGGTACAGGTAACTTTTGGGGCAAAACAGTTCTCCTTCAATTTGTCTTTCCAATAGCAGCTGTGCACAAAAGTGTATTACAGGCGTATTTCTTAAAACCGATAAAACAAGGCAATAGAAAGTTCCTATCTGTGACTGTCGATCACTTTTAAATCAGTCAGTGTTTTGTGTAGACACTTAATCAATGACCATTTGGGGATGAACTAGTCCAGTGTATTTACTCCTCAGGCTTTGTACGATGTCCAGACACAGGGTATTCTTTTAGGTCACAGGAACATTGTGGAGGTGATGTGGGAGAGCATGCCAGCGCTGCAGGGAGTGTAACAGGAGGGGGCATGTACGTCCAGCTCCAGCCTTCCTTTGGGTACATTCGATTTCTTTAGTAAACAAAATGGAAGTTTCTTCTACTTGTGATTCTGTTATTTTGAGCTTTGGTTAAAATTTGAGGTTTTACTGTGCCATAAATACACTCTATGTAATGATTTCTCTTTTAGACCCCTTAAAGGAGCTACAGTAGTTTTTTCTCCAAAAAACCCTATGCTTTACCAAATTTGTAAAAATGAGACATTTTCAACACTATTTTTAAGGGTTAACAAAAAGTTATTGCCTTCACAATTAATACTTACATGTATTCATTTGTTATCTTTTTTTTAGGATTATTTTTGCTTCATAGCTATCTGTTAAAAGAGTCTGGAAAGGTTGATGAATCTGATGTATACTGGATGTTTACAAGATTGACTTAATTTTTTTTCCTCTCCTTTACAAACTGACCTATCTTAGTCTTCTGGACATTTAAAGGCTCGATTATGCCATCTGTTCTTAGTAGCCACATGGATTTTGTTAGTTTGCTTTTGTGGTATTAGTAAACAGATTTTGTAAGAATAACATTATTTCATTTGGCTTTAAATGTAAATGTGGCTTTATGGTATGGGAATGGGGCGAGAAGACCAATCAGCAGCATGAACTTCTGTTCACGAAGTAAGGCTGTGCTGAACATTCCTACTCTTCAGTTCTGCTTGGGAGATAATCAAATAAATCATAACAACAACAACTCCCCACTTTGCAGTGTGATATGTAGAAACAGAGAAGAAATAATGACTTCATCTCTAATAGTTTTATCCTGGTATAGAATAAAATTAGATTCCCAACTGTAATGGTATAAAGCTATAGAAGACCAAGAAGTATTTTCTATTCCTAGCCCTTCGCTCAACTTTTTCTATTCAGCCATTAAGCTCTCAACAAGATGTCTGAGTAAGTCTGTCCCACAGTAATTTAGTAGCCACAAAGGCACACCAGTTTCCAAATGAACTAGAAGAGTAGTAGTTTTAAATGTAAGAACATGCTTCTCTGGAGTAAAAGATTGGCATTCAAGTCTATTGAAAGATGTTCTGGCTGTCTTTATGTAAGTATGTGATGCTCATCACTTTATTACTCAAGTGTACAAAGTATTGAGACTTGGGTGCTGACCAGACTAGAAAAACATGTTGCTATCAGTTCCATTTCAAAATCATTTTGCTTGATATAAAGTCTATAGAATTGGTGATGCCAAATATTGATCTCTTTTCCTCCTGTATTTCCAAGAGATTTGTGCCTTCTTCTAGTGCACTTACTATATTTTAAGCAGATGTAGTATTTGAAACAAAATTTAACTGAATGCTGAGACTTTTTTTCTTTTTTTCCCTCTGCAGTAATTGCATGAGAAAGTGAATAATTAGTCAGACTGATCACAGGACACAGAGCCAGGAGTTTCCCGAATCCCTGCTCTATTGTCAGACACTTGCCTTGGGAAGTAATTTAATTTCTCTGCTTACAGTGGAAAGCTGTACTTCCTAATTTATCAGGAGTATAACACAGCTAATATTAGCAGAGGACTGGGAAGATATCTCCTGTTCTGCTTAAGCATGTATCCTATGGTCAGATTCATATGGTCCTTTTCTAGATTCTGGGTTTCATAGCCATCCCTGAGCCTCTCTATTTCTTGCCATGATCTACCTTGACCAGACATTGTTTTTTCTCTCAGGCTTGGGGCTCCACATTTCTTCTTCTTGATGTTGTGTCCTGACTAAGTTCTTCCTTCTCAATAGGACTACACTTACATCCTCTTTCTGACCTAGGATTTGTTTTTGCTTGCCCCTTGCCTTGCTTGCTCCAGGAGAATCCTGCTCTCATTCTCCCAAAGACCCGGAGTCCCTGGTCTCCACAGTTAGTCATTATCTGTTTGTCATTCTGTGGTGGGTTGACCTTGGCTGGCCCCCAGGTGCCCACCAAGTCGCTCTCTCACTCCCCCCTCCTCAACAGGACAGGGGGAGAAAATGTGATGAAAGGCTCATGGGTCGAGATAAGGGAAAGGTCAGTCGTCAATTACTGTCACGGGCAAAACAGACTCAACTTGGGGAAATAATTTATTGCCAATGAATAGTAGGATAATGAGAAATAAGAACAAACCTAAAAGCACCTTCCCCCCACCCTTCCCTTCTTCCTGGGCTCAACTTCACTCCCAACTTCTCTACCTCCTCCCCCCAAGCGGCGCAGGGGGACAGGGAATGGGGGTTGCGGTCAGTTCATGACATGTTGTCTCTGCTGCTCCTTCCTCCTCACGCTCTTTCCCTGCTCCAGCATGGGATCCTTCCCATGGGAGGCAGTTCTTCATAAACTTCTCCAACGTGGGTCCTTCCCACGGTCCGCAGCCCTTCATGAACTGCTCCAGCATGGGTCCCCTGTGGAGCCACAGGTCCTGCCAGAGGCCTGCTCCAGCGTGGGCTCTCCACAGGGTCACAGCTTCCTTCAGGGCACATCCACCTGCTCCGGCGTGGGGTTCCCCATGGGCTGCAGGGGGATAACCTGTGTCACTATGGTCTTCACCAGGGGCTGCAGGGGAATCTCTGCTCCGGCGCCTGGAGCACCTCCTCCCCCTCCTTCTTCACTGACCTGGGTGTCTGCAGAGTTGTTTCTCTCCCATGTTCTCAATTCTCTCTCCAGCTGCTGTTGCACAGCAGTTTTTCCCCCTTCTTAAATCTGTTATCCCAGAGGCTCTAACACCATCGCTGACTGGCTCAGCTTTGGCCAGTGGCCAGTCCATCTTGGAGCCAGCTGGAACTGGGTCTGTAAGACATGGGGGCAGCTTCTGGCATCTTCTCACAGACGGCACCCCTGTAGCCGCCCACTACAAAAACTGTCACATAAACCCCATATGCATTCCTGGACTGTCCTTCTTCCTTCCAACTATTTCTCTGATCTTTTTTGTCATTCCTATGAAACCAATCCCAAGCAAGTTCTTTCCTCTGTTTTAATGGCCCAGCATCCTTTTGCATGTACAACTCTTCCATGATGGTTTATATTGTGTCATGGGCGTCTCCTGAACAAATGCTTCAATAAGGGTGTAGTACTGGCATTACCAGAAGACTTATTTAACTGGCAATGTGACCAATGTTCTTCAGTACTTGTGAAGAAATATATATATTACAACATGACCATGCTAAGCATTGTGTACATAGTTCCTTAACTAGGGCATCACAATTCAGAGCATGTACTGCTTTTTTAGTCCCAGGACGTGGACTGGACCGAGCTCCTTTTATTATTAATAAAGTCTATAACTACATCCTTTTTTTTGTTTCCTCTGACCAAATATGTGCATAACTGGCCCTCATTTTTGCAAAATCAAAGCACATCCCCCTTCTCTTTTGCCTAATAAAGTATCCACAGTCCTTTTATTAGTGGGTTTCCTTTATCTTGCCACACAGTATCTTTATGAACCTGGTCTATCTTAGCTTTCACAGCATCTCATGAAACAAGGCAAACCCTGTAGTCATAGTTCACAAAGTACCAATTCATCTGACTCCCCTCTTTGCCTACAGTTCTCACTTGTGGCTTTCTAAGTCTCCTTGCTAGATGCATCCGATGTGTTATCATGGATTTCCAGCCAGTCCAGACACCAGAGTTGTGGTCTTCACTTGCTGTGCCACATCTACAAGCCAACTAAGGGGTGGTGGGTGCCTTCTTACCTGTGTTATCCTTTTCCTTCTTTTCCCCATGGTGGAAGAGCTCTCCAGATTTTGTAGCTGTGAGGGATGTAGGTGACTATACATATGGAGGGGATCTTCAGGGAAAGGGATGGCTCAACAGTGAAGGTGTCCTTGTCCAACCTTCTCAGTGGCACATCTTCCCTCACTTCTCAAAGCTACATCTTTGCCGAGTGATTTCTCTCCACGCAGGCTGAGTCTCCCGGCTACTTATTCAGTCATTCAAGTCTCAAGCAAGTATAAAGCCCCAACATATTTGAGCCAGCCGTAATGTAGGAATGCTTTGCCCCATCAGAACAAAGCTCTTGAGATAGGGTCTTTTATGATTTCTGATGCCTTTCTTATTGGAAATATCAACTGTCCCCTTGAGTAATTTTCTTTTCTTTCAAGAACTGCTTGAAATTTTTTTCCTTTCTTATCTACCTTCCTTCAACACATGCAAGGAGTAAATGGCTTTACAAACTACCTGGCCTTAAAGGGCCATTATGAAGCAAAGTTTAAAACAGAGCAGGCACTGTAGAGTAAGTTAAGCCTGGATAACAAACTTTGCAGATTCCTAGAGTTTTGTTCATGAGCTAGGGAGAATACTTTGAATATAGGCTTCTTCTTGGGATGTTTGTTTACTTTACTGTGTTCAGTTTCACAGAGAAGTTCTGGTACTCTGTCTTGCTGATTTACAAAGAAAATTCTTGATTTTCCTCTATGACAGAAGCTGTGCTAGCTTATGGATAAGATTGCCTCCAGTGTTATTAAAAATCTGCGGAGTAAACTAATCTCGCAGTAATACAAATAACCTTTGACCACGCTCTTCCGACTTCACTGGCCTCTCACAAGTATAACAGAGCAAAAAGTAAATCTGTGCAATGTTAAATGTGGTTCATCTGTTGAAATGTGCTTTTTCAGAGACTCTGTTAATAACTGATTCTCTCTCTGTTACAGATGAATATACTCTCATTAATTTTTATCTAAAAGAAAAATCTGGACAATAAAATATATGCAGCCACTCATGAAAATCCTAGAAAGGCAAATTATTTGAAAACCACATTTGCCCATCTTCTGTCAGCATGGGCTCACAGATACACAGATGGTCTACACAGGAGCAGTAGGTCCAATCCTTCCTAGAAGCATTAGAGTCACTGTGCACACCTGGTGCTCAAAGCATGCATATTGGCTTCTGTCAAGAGACTGCCAAACAGAAATACACTACTCTCAATGGATGTAGCTACTCATGTGCAGTAACCCGTGGCATACCCAATGGATACATATCTATCAGGATTTTTTACATGCAGGTAGCAATTTGGTTTTGTGATACACTTTGCAACTAGGTGCCTAACTGTGCATGTGCAGGTGCCAACTTCTAACAGCATGATGGGGAGGCACGTGTCTGCAGCTACGCTCTGGCCATGGTGAAAGAGGAAGGAAGCAAATTCTTAGTGCAGATGAGAAGGGTAGAAGAAATTCTCAGTAACTTCTTTCCTGAAAGAGTTCCATGAATATTATCTCTTTCGTAGATGCTCCAGTAGCAACTGAATTAGAAAAAGTAAAGGTCTGCTCCAGAGAAGAGGGGCCCATTGGGGGATATCCAAAGGGCCAGGTGGATGTCCAAGATAAATGGCCAATAAGATTTGTGCATATGCTCTGGGACAAGACTGGATGGAAAGGAAAATGTAATTAGCAAGTATCTTCTGACCTTGCTCTTCAAACGGCTGACTCATTTTTATGGTTTTATTTTCTTTTACATTAAAAACCCAGCCTTTTAAAATTACGTTTTCATTTATGCCAATTTTTAGGCACAAGGGCACTGGCAGGAAGAGGTTTTCACCCCTCATCCAAAATTCCAATGGCTTTAACACTGCAAAACCCCTCAGGTTTTCCCCTAGTTGAAGGAAGGATGAAGAAAACTCTGCATTGCTGTGTTCACCCTGGTAATAATACAAGGTTTTCCTTAAAATGACTGTGCAGATGGCTGTCTGATTTATTGGGTCACTTCCTTGCTACCATATCGTCAATTCAGGTGGTAGAACTACATGGAAAAGGAAAGGCGTGCACTGTTAAAAGCTTTCATTGAACACCTTTGGAAACATAATTTTATTGTTCACTTAATACCTGTTTTGTTTCACACAAGCTGCTCAGCAAGGACTGGCTACCTCATGCTCGGCTCCCTGCTTCTGCTGCCAATGTAGAGCCCCTTTTTCCGCACGGATCCTGGTGGACTCGGAACGGTGCAGGGTGGCAGCCTGATAACATGGTGGCATCTGCCTCAACGTGTGAGGCTTGGAAGTCATCGCTTTCACGGGAATGACCTTTGCAAGGAAATGGAATCTGGAGCACTGTGGGGTTTCTGGAACATCCCTGCATCTGCCGCCTGATTACCCTGGGTGGGAAGGAAAGAAATAGAAAACAGATTAGCCTATGTTATCAGACTCAATCCTTTTATTGATTGCCTTTAAGGGATGCTTTTCACTGCACAATTAGCCTGAACCTTAGATGTAAATCCTTTTTTAAACATTTTTAAGCCTGAGTCAGCTGGAAAGCACACATTTGCTCTGAGCATGCAGGCCAGAGTACAGAAGCAGTCTCCAGTCCATGCTCATCTGCTGATGCTGCTGATGCACTGACAAGTCCTCCTGTGACTGATGTGGTTCTGTAGAAATGTCTTCCCTCCTGGCACAAAAACTGATCGTGAACATATATGGGCCAGTAAAACAGTGTGGCTTTGCTGTGGAAATGCTACTTTTGGACTAATTGAGTGGTCAAGATACATATTGTATATAACCCACAAAATGCTTTGAACATGAGACTGGATTGTTGACCCTTAAAATCCTCAGCAAGTGCCAAGACACATCTCTTTCATTCTGCTCTGTAAGGAGAAGTAAAACCTCTACATGAAGGGGAATAAGTAGGCTTGGAGCCTCTCTCTGTAAGTTATGTGTCAAGAGTGGGACAAGCTTTCAGGCACCCAGGCAGCTGGCACCCAGTCTGCACTGCAGCCCCTGTTGCTGTCTTCCAAGCAGTGACAGGAATTAGGCAGAAAGGCCACCCTGGGCTGGTTTGGGCATGGGGAAGTTATTAACCCCGCCACCACCACCAGGTTACAGTGCCAGCACTGCTCATGTTGCCCTAAATGGTTCAACAAACCAAGTCAGAGCTGTCGTGGGAGGGTAGGAGGCAGATGAAGAAGGAGCTTGTATCCTTTTTTTCGTCCTTCTCCCTATGGCCTTCGCTGGACCTGACATTAGACTAGAATTACGAGACGTTGTACCAGTGCTTAGTTGGACACAGTATTTTACCTTGCACCTTGTTTGTGGACAAAGCATTTAGATAGTTGCTATATAGTCACTCCTGGTTAAACCTCACAAAACATTAACCTTATTAATATTTTATAGTTATATGCAAATTATAGTCAGCCAATTATTTTTCTCTGCAGCTTCAGCAGTTTCCCAAGAGACTGATGCTTAAGTACCTTAATTTGTCTGTTTGACAAAGGTGAAAGTGTTAAAAGGAGCTTTAATTCGTTGTTTAGTTGTCCTTTCAGGTTTTTTAGCAATCACTTGAAAGATGATCAGATGAAATGTGTTTACTTGCCTTTTATTTCCTGCAAAAGGCAATTGAAATGTTGATACTGAAGCAAAGATAAAGCTTCCTAGTACAAGTAGGTGGTCTGGCTTTATTGGCATACTTGCACCCACATACACAAGACATCTTGCTCTTTCTGTAATTTTGAATTAGCTACAGTCTGTATTCATACACTGGCTTATTGTACGTAATTGCCTCCTACCTATATAGACCTAGAAGTCAGCTACTTACTAATAACTAATGTAATATTTTGCTTTAGCTCAGAAGTCAGGCTTTTGTTCACTTGATGTTCAAGGTTATGATGGTCATTTTCTCCCTCATCAGCTTTGCAGCACAGACAAAACACGATAGCATCGGACAAAGTGTGTAGCAAAATGATACTGTGATCAAGCAAAGCTAAAGTTTACAGATTTGATCCTGAATTTGGATAGGAGATGTAAAAAAGCAACAACCCTGTGTCTGTTTTAAAGTACTTCTTCCCTCTAGTGTAAAGAGGTATTTGATACACACCACACTTAGATGTCTCAGTTTGCTGATGGTTTCTCAAATATCTGACACAGTGGGAAAATTGGCAACACTTTTTTTCCATACTTCATTGCCATTAACACTGCAGAGCTGGCCATAGTCAGTATGTATTGTGGTTAAAACACTGTTGAGCACTGCTGAGAGCAGGGAAAGACTACACTTATCCGCTCCAGCCAAACGTGTTGAGCTTATAGCTCATATAGTCATTACCAAGCTCAAGCAGTGCTTTGAGGACTTGACATTAAAACTCTGCACCAGCACTTTCCACCTTTCTAATGAGCCTCATCCTCATTAAAGTACCTCTGTTCTTACCTTCATTTTCTTGCCACCTGAACTTCACTTTGCCTCTGCTGAGCACCTATCAACTGGTTACAGAACTGACACGTTTCAAAGCTACCATACCCTCCTCCATTTCTTTTTAAGGACAGTAAATGCATTGGTTAAGCAGGTGGTGCTTTTATTTGTTGGGCTGTTTGGTTTTTAACCGTTTCAGAAACCCAACACAAGTAAAGCGCTGCCAGGTAAGGTGCAGAGATTCCTCTACAGACTCAATGCATTGTCCTCATGTATCACTTATAAATGCTCAAAAAGTTGCAGTAAAATATCTCACTGTGGACAGGTTACATGACCTCTCTTCTGAATAAAGGCGGAACAGCTCCTACGTACTGACAATCTATACAGTACAGGGGAAAGAACCATCACTGATGTACCTTGTTTCATGTGAGTAAGTAAATTAATGTCAGGACTGGGATAAAAATAATTCATTTTTAAATGCTAAGCCATTTCACAGCATTTTTCGATATTTCAAGTCATTATCAAGCTGGTAGTTAATGCCCTGTTGTCATCTATAATGTCTCCCTTGTCTTTAAGGCATGATGTTACTTTTTAGGATTATGCTTGGACTTGCTTGATGTATTGTCAGTTCCAGTTCAAATTCAACCTGACATTCCAAATATAATGAGGTTAGTGGTTTCATCGTAGCCTCGAGTGCACAGTAGTATGCTGAATAAACCCGCACATATAATTCTGCTAAATTTGGACTGTAAGGGAGCCCTAGCACTGAGTTACTATGGAAACAGAATTCTTCTTTTCTTTAGAAAGAAATTCCCCCTAGGTTTAGAGTGTGAAAAAAATCCCAATATTAGAGCTCTGCGATGTTTCCCTCCATTATCCTTTCGTGCCCACACTTTCTTAATAAGAGTTTAAAGATGACTTTTTTGACTTGTCCACTTAATATTCAATCTGATCCCTGAGTTTTCATGATATTCGATCTGAGGCAAAAAGCAATGCTGTTTCCCCAAAGCTGTTTGGATAGCTGTATGTATGAGTGCTGATGATTTATAGAGGACTGTGCACAGTCACAGTGCTGAGGAGAACACACACAGTGTTTGCTCTTCAGTAGATTATGTAGACATAGGAGGAATCTCTTTCTAGCAGACTATCACATAAAGATAAAGGCTGAAATCCTGGCTCTGCTCATGACATTTGCCATTTCACCCAGGTCTCAGGCTGAAAGATTTTATGACAGAACCCGGATAAAAGATTTACAAGATGGGAAACTGGAGTGCTTGGACAGAATGACAGTGAATAGAGAATCATGTCTTACGCAAATTGGACAGAGACTTGGACAGGACAGTACTTTTTCCTGAGGCTCTATTTACACAAAATACTTTTTGAGAAGCAAGTTTAGGAGGGACTGTAGGAAAGTTGAATAGCAAGAGAGCTAAGTTAAGCATGAATGAAAGGTGCCGTGGTACAGAGAGGTAGAAGGATGCAAAGTGGGCTGTGTGTAAAGGAAGAAACTGTGAAAGAGCACATAGCGTGAGGGAGCAGTTGAGAGGACTTGAGAAGAGAGGGGAATTAGCAGTCTCTTGAAGGAAAAGCTTTGACGCTTGATTTAATGTGTGGAATACCAGTAAAAGGAAGTGTAATTATATTTGTAAGTGCACAGCTCACCAATGGATAGACTGAGCAGGTGAGGAACACTCTTAGCTCATGTGTTTGATAATAACAATCATGTCTAAGAGAGGGGGGGAAAAGTGAGACTTTCCAATTTAATCACAGGTTGAAATGGCCAGTCCTTTTTAAACCATTACTAGGTTAAGCCTAACTTTAACTCTATATTCAAGTATAAATCCATGAATTTTTTTCATGGTCTTTCAAGTTTATCTCCTCTCCCGTAAAGATCACTGAAGGGGCATATGGTTTTAAAAAGCTGTTTTGTTTAAGCAGTGAAAAAATGCTGATGTGGAGTATTGAAACTCTCCTCATATAGTCCAACTAATCTTCAACAACAATTTGTTACCCTTGTCTTGAAAAGGCAGGTTTGTAAGGTCATACAAAGAAAAAGAGAATGAGATAATTATAGACTTACACTCCATGAAAAATTTCCATTCATTCCAGTAAATACGAAGGAAATGATATAAGTGATATGTGGCACAGCAACAGTGCATCCTTGGAAGAACATTAACACCCATCCTTTTTAATGTGGAGAGCATAGACAATCTCCCATTTCCACATAATATGGGACTGTAGAGCCTATGGCCAGGTTCTGTGTGCTGCTGAGGGTATCTGCAATGCCCAGAGGTGTCTGGTGGAGACTTGTCCTTGGAGAGTGACTGGGGAACAGAAAGCTGTTAGAAGTAGCTCTACCTCCAGCCATGGAAGTTGCCTGGTGAGTAGACACCTGGTTGCAACAGGTCTGTTATGAGATATGAGAGAAGCACTGTATGTTAGACCAAAGTCCTTGTCTCTTGTTCCTCCTGTAGTATGTTGTAAAATACCAGTAGTGAAGACCACAATAAGCCCTCCTAACTCCTTAATGCTTGTCCAAGGCTGAACTCCTAGGCACGAATGCACACACCAGTCCTCTGTGTCATGGGAAAACATCAGGCATTGGAGGATGGGAATTGGAGCCTCATACAGAGGATTTCAATTCCTTAACCAAATGCTGTGTCCAGCCGAGGCAGCAGTCCTCACACTTTCTGAGGACTCTGCCTGTTACTAGGTTCTACGACTAGAGGTTGACTATTGCAGCAGCTTCCAGCTTTGGCAAAGAAATGTATTGTGAAACTGACCTCTTCCACCCTGCCCCAGAACTTGGTGCACAGTCAAATCAATCAAGTAGAGACATTTGGAGAGATTTTTAAAGGTGCAACTGGTACGTAGGTGGATATTTCTTGTTTACTAATGCCAGTGAAAGACACCTTCTTGTTGTTTGTACTGTTGGTTTTATAACAGCAACAAGGTCTAGGACTTTGCGGTCTTTCTGACTCCACTTTGAAAATAGTTTCAAGCAATATTTGGAGAGCATAAATCTACAAAGTGACACGTAGACAGTTACTGTTCCCTGGCAGTATCTCTATCACTCCTCTTCTCTTACTGATCAAAGGCAGAGAACTCTGCGTTAGGAAGGCTGTATAGTAACCCTGGAGAAAATGATAGATTTAAGAAATTTAATTATTGTAAAAAATGAAGGTGTTTGTGCTTAAATGATACGCTACAGATAATAGACAGTCTCTTGTCTATGGCAGCTCTCAGTGTTATTTTGGAAAAAGAGCAAAAATATGTTACAAGTTTCCATGTTGACAATTTACCAGACAATGGCAAGGGAATACAAGCTTTAATAAACTGATTATGCATCTTTTGAATTTACCATTCTGAATGTACTGGCTGAATCCTCCTGATGAAGGTTTTATTAACCAGAAGCTGAAAAAACATTGCAGTCATAGATTTGTGGGTGGTTTTTTTTAGCACTGACACTACTATGGCTGTTTGAAATACCATGTATACTAAATTGACTTTTGAAATTAATTTCAGGGATGTTAACTTCCAATAAGTGCATAGTTTAATTTTGATTCAAAAGAGTATTGCTGTCACCAGGAGGTACCTAAGAGAAGGTTTATAACACAGTTCTTTTGGGCTGCATGAAGGTTATCAAAGCGGTTAGAGGGAACCAGTTGCACGCTCACACGTTTCAACAGAAGAACTTTGCTGTAATTTGCAGAACTTCCAGTGACACTGTTGCATTAGTAGTAATCCAAGTACTTTGTCCCTGATGACTCCTTCCTTATACACTTTTAGAAAATCTTTGGTCTGTTGAAAAATCAGGGCTTAGTCCTAGAAGCTTTTGTGGGACAGAAAACCTTATCAAAGGGTATAGATAGATACACTGTCAAACAGGAGCAGTACATGAATAAGGAATAGTGCCAGGCAGAAGTCACTCGGGAGTAGGCTAAAATCTTCATTCAGAATCCACTTCTACGTTTCCCACTGAATATTTTCTACTAGGTGCTAGAACAGCATTGTTATTTCAGCAATATACACTTCTGTGTATGGTCAGTTGTTGAGCTGGGCAGACATGCAAAAGTGACTGTCCCTGTAAAAAACGCTTAAATCACAGCACGTAGGGCAGACAGTGACCACTAGAACAACAGATCTGTAGGAATATTTCTGACTTTCTCGCAACCAGATAGTGAGTAATTTGCTCGCGGTCACAGAAGGCCTGTGGCAAAGGAGAAAAAGAACCCAATGCCTGCGGATTATTTGGATTGATTCCTGAACCCCGTCCAGTGCCTTCACCACATCATTCATCTTGTTTCCACTGAGCATGATTTACACATGTTTTCTGTTTATTTGGCAGCAGTTCTTGGTACTTTGTAAATATCAAGCTTTGGACTAGGCATCCTGAAATCAAGTGTAATGTGCTTGAAAACCTTCAGCATAGTGAAGTGATTGGTAATATGTCACAGGATGGGCCTAATTCCCCACCACATTGTGCCAGCTGTGCAAGCACATCTGGAAGCATTGGAAAAACTTGGACTTCCTCAGAAACTGGCCATGAGGAGGTGTCAGAGTCTAGAGAAATGTTCAAGATCTTACTCTAAACTCTTGTGACCTGCTGTCGCTTTGTTCTTTAGTTAATTCAGTTCTACACTGAATGGGCTTAGAAAAGGAAAACACACCTGGAGACCATTCCTGCATTTCTCATTCTCCCCTTGTTCTTCTCCTGTGATGCTTAAACCAAGTTGTCATTCAATGCTTTACTGCTCATATTGCCATAGCATCCAGGGAGCCTGACACATAGAATCAGAAGAGCATAGTACAAGCAGATCAGAAGGATGTCTCAGTTCCAAAGACCTTACAATTGAGGTGAAAAGCCTGGGAAAACAAAGGGAGACAAACAGGTAGATGGGGAACAAAAGGAAACAAGAACCTGATGTTGGCTAGGTGGTAAAACCAGCATACAAGCAGGCAAACCTAGGAATTTTATTTTTTTTGCAATACATAGTGGGGAAAGCAAATTGTTTAACAGGGAAAAGTGAGTTAGCTCACAGGTGTCAAGGATACTTTCTCCCCAGCATTAGATGTAGCATGAGAAAAGGCACAAAAGGGTTATCTGAATGTTTAGCATTGGCACCTCAGAAAGAGAATCTCCCTCTGTCACTGAATTGGAGATAATGGCTGAGGACAGCATGTGGAGAGCGTTGACAGTGAAGACAAGCCTCTATTAGATGCAGCAGGGATGTGAAAGCCCATGCTGGGAGCATGGAGAGAAGGATGATACGGTCAAATTGATGAGCTGGAAAAATGATCTTATGACAGCATCTAGAATGGATCCAAACAGGCCAAGTTAGGATCTGTCATGGCCAAAGAGAAGATAGCATTTAAAGAGATGATGAGTTTGGAAAAATGATTATCAGCATTGATGGCTAGTGCAGACTTCACCTTTAAGACACTGCGCATGGAGAATTTAACAAGACAAGGGCAGGGGAGGAAAAGAGATTTAAAAGGGAATGCAGTCCTAAGTCACTCAAAAAATCAGTAGCATATTCAAGAGCAGGATTCAGGACTGCTGAATTCCAGCACAGAGCTCTGCTTGCTGGATCATCTATTGCTCGGGAAGCAGCTTTTTTTGTAGCTCTGTGAACTTAGTGTGAACTTTGCATGTTTTTACAATACCATAATTTGCAGAGCTCCAGACTGAGAGCAGATGAGTCACATTGTTTAGGCAGAGAAGGATGTGCTACAGAGCCACTTCTGTAGCACAGAAAAACTCCTTTCCCTGAGGATGAAATCCTCTCTCTTCCCACAAAGCAACTAGCATGTTTCAGAACTCCACATCAACTGGCAAATACATCGCTTATTTTGGCATTTAATTTCAGCATGACTGCTTAAAGATAATACAAAACATTAAAGCTGTCAATATTTTTGAGTGACAAAGACAGAACTGAAACTGTTACTCTCTTTTTCCCTTTCAAATGACAAACATAATTTGTATTATGTATTGAGGATACCTTACTGCACTGCAACGAGAAACCTTTCCAGCTTGCTTTAGCCATACGCCCATGCAGACACAGGCTGCGTCTCTAAACATGTTTGCACAGCACCGGGCACCAGGAGGCCCTAATCCTCAAACAAGATTCTTCTACATTCATTATTTTGAGTGATATTTTGAAAAGTCATAGGAGAGGACGACATATTTAAGAGCCCCTTTAAACTACAGTACAGCACAGTGACTCAAGCCGGTGCATTCCTTCCATTTGTTCCCATTGCTTCCCTACAGCACTCTCCTCTTAAAGAGAAGCAGGAATTTTCCAAGGAATTCAGCTTTGAAAAGTAAATTCATCTTTGCGTGAGCAGGCAGAGGTCAGGCTCAAGAGCAGAGCTGGTGCTTCTGTGTACAATTTCATTCCATCCTTTATGTCTGGCCAGCTTTTAGCCTCCACATCGTGCACTGCCCACATCTTCCCACCGACATGCACAGTTTGAAGTACCAACCACAGCAGATCTGTCATCATCAGAAACCCAGTCACTATGCTCAGCATCCTTACAAAGGATCTGATGCTGCTATAAAGCATATGAAGCAGCTTCAGTGCTGCAAATTCAAGTTCAGAAGAGGAAAAAAGAAGTAGCATTTCCCTTTTGGGGTAGGGGAGATTGTTAGAGAGGTATATTTCAAGCAAGGACAGTGGCCAAGGAGGAACACCAAATGATGGGCACTAATAAAATACATCCACATCTCTAAATGGTAACTGTTAGCTTTCTCCCTGCCTCTGTTTGGACCATTCCAAGTAGTTTTTTCCAACATGAAGCTGATCAGGAAGGGACTAAGCTCAAGAATGAACAGTAGCCAGTTTGTGCCACTTGGCTTTCAGGATCAGTGCCTGCCTTGCTTTAATTTATCTGTATAGACATAAACACAATGTCCATATCATTATTTAGATAACTCCATCCTGTTATCTGTTTGATTTCTTGCTGCCAGTCCTTCAGGTGAAAGGTTCATTCTGCTTTTTCAGTCAGAAATCTAATTTCCAGACTGAATCATTCATAGTCAGATTATATTCTGTCTTTTTTTTTAACTTTTACTTTCTCTGCATCATTCCAGTTTGAAACTCTCTTGTTTGAAAAGAGATGAAGCTGTTGTATTTGATCTTTTTCATGAGGTCTTGCCAGTGGCATTAGTATTGCTCCCTCCTCTAGAACTGCCTTGCTCAGTGTTTTGTAGGACTATGATTACCTTCTCACAAGACTTCATGTTGGAGGCTCACAGTCAGTCTATAATTGACTAATACTCCATTTTCCCTCCTCCCTCATTTTAATCAATCATTCAGTGACTTACAGAAGCCATTCTTTTTATTAGTCCCTAAAGTCTTGTTTTCCTTTCAAAGAGTCTTTTTTTTAGTTTGTATTTTTATACTGAAAACTCAATCAGAAGTCTGATTCACGTTTTAGAGTATAATGTTAATGTTGAAATCAGTATATGGATCAAGTAGCACTGCTGGAACAGCAATTTGATTTGTGGAGGGCAAGAAAAACCCTGGGAGGATCACTGATTTGTAAAAAAATAAAGGGAAAAAAATCAGATTAAGTAATAAGTGCAGAAAAACCAGCAAAATCCAGTTGATTTCCTTGCTGGTTTATACTTTCCTGAGCTATTATTAAGAAAGGAGGAACACATTGCCAAAACACTGGAATAAAATAATTTAAACATCTTTTAGAAATCTGCTGTGAATGCCCAACAGCACTTTGCCTTTTCAGGAGCAGCACATACGTTGACTATCAGCATGTTCCTCAGATGGTTGAAGTCACTTCTCAGAACATGTCACTTGCATTGCAATGACCTCTCACTGCGTCCTATTGCTGTATTAGGTTATCTAGTCTATCCTTCTGCCAGCAAAGGATTGCTGAGGGTTTATGGGGCTTTCCATCTTTTGTGTGACATATCCCAGGGGCATAAGGAGCATCAGGATAACTTTGGGGCAGGTTGAATTTTGTTCATTCCCATGGGCAGGTCTTAGAGGATTAAGTACTGAACAGACCTGGAAGGGCAGAAGATCAGTGGAGTAACAGAGCAGGAAAAGGAGTTCTCCCAGTGGAGGGGAGCATCTGTGGACACAAATACATAAGGAACAACATGAAGTTGACAAAAAAGCTATTTGCCATGATAGCCATCTCTGTTCATCCAAGTTTCTCAAGAGTGATTTTATTTTCAGAGATTTGTGAAAAGCAAGGGAACACACGCTAAATATCTCCTTAGCAGCAAACAGTAGGAAGCAACATATAGGGCCAGAAAAAGCAGGGAGCTATTGGGTGAGCAATTGGCTGATGGGTCGGGCTCAAAGAGTTATAATAAATGAGGTTACATCAGGCTGGCAGCCAGTCACTGCTGGGGTTCCCCAGGGCTCAATTTTAGGGCCAGTGTTCTTTAATGTTTCTGTAAATGATCTGGACACAGGAATCGAATGTACAATGCCAATGACACTAAATAAGGAGGAGCTTTAGACTCCCTCAAAGGTAGAGAGGCTTTACAGAGAGATCTGGATAGACTAGAGAGCTGGGCAATCCCCAACCATATGAAATTTAACAAGAGCAAGTGCCGGATTCTCCACCCGGAATGGGGCAATCCTGGTTATACATACAAATTGGGGGACGAGAGGCTGGAGAGCAGCCCTGCGGAAAGAGATCTGGGGGTTTGGGTTGATGACAAGTTGAATAGGAGTCAGCAGTGTGCCCTGGCAGCCAAAAGGGCCAACCGTGTCCTGGGGCGCATCAAGCATAGTATAGCTAGCCAGTTGAGGGAGGTGATTGTCTCACTCTACACTGCACTGGTGTGGCCCCACCTCAAGTACTGTGTGCAGTTTTGGATGCCTCAGTACAAGAAGGATATCAGACTATTACAGTGTGTCCAGAGGAGGGCAACCAAGACGGTGAAAGGCCTTGAGGGCAAGACTTAGGAGGAGCAGCTGAGGTCACTTGGTTTGTTCAGCTTGGAGAAGAGAAGGCTGAGGGGGGACCTCATCGCAGTCTACAACTTCCTCAACAGGGGCAGCGGAGGGGGAGGTGCTGATCTCCTCTCTCTGCTGATCAGTGATAGGACATGAGGAAATGGAATTGTCGTGGTTTAAGCTGCATCAGGGGAAGTTCAGATTGGACATTAGGAAAAGGTTCTTCACTGAGAGGGTGGTCAGTCACTGGAACAGGCTCCCCAGGGAAGTGGTCATGGCACCAACCCTATCAGAGTTCCAGGAGCATCTGGCTGATGCTCTTAGTCATATGATTTAGTTTTAGGTAGTCCTGCGAGGGCAGGGAGTTGGTCCCTTCCAACTTGAGATATTCTGGGAATCTACATAGGGCAGGAGAGTGAATAAGCAAAATTACAGGTACTAAACAGTTTGGTTTTCATCAGAAATATTGTAAGAATAGCTCAAGATCTCTTGACAGTTGTGTTTGTCTGATATTAACCATGCTGTTCACAAAAAAATACATACTATGGTTCCTTCTCAATACCATCATGTTGTCATAAAAAACACCCATCAAGAGGTAGCTGTGACCTTAGTTTATAACAGTAATCACCATCACCTTGTTCATGTTCCTGTAGTAGCTGATTATTTTGTCCAGTTCTTGGTACATAGATACGTTATAGAACACAGAAGTTGACTGGCAGGCCAATGTGTAGGGTATGGGTTTAGGACAAGAGTGCTGGGTTTAGCACTTGCTTGTCATTTGGCCTTGGCCGAGTTACTTGGCTTCTTAGTACTTGTCTTCCCCACCTGTAAAACAGAAACATCAGTAGCTCCGAACCTCCCACAGCATCATGAGGGTCAATGTATTCACACACTATAGTACTGAGATTAAAATAGTTATAGGTGTGATCCCAGTGGCAACTTGGATTTGCTGTTACTGCTGCACAGCCAATAAAAGTCTGCCAGATTCTTTATTGTATTCTTCATCATTAACCATTTCATGGTTATCAGATCCAGTTGTAGACCTTTTATTGCTGAGTTAAAGCAATTCTCCAGCTTTAAGCTCGAGGAATTCACCGTGAATTTCTATTTCCTGGTTTAGTCTTCAAAACTGACAGTTGGGGGAAAACAGTACTTTTTTCTTTGTCTTTAAACTGCGAAAGTCTAGGATGAAAATTACTGAGCGATGGGAAAGTTAGGATCCTCCAAAGGCAGATTCTGTTTCAGACTACAGCTATGTTTTAATATTACAACACTGGTATAAAATTCAGTACAAGATATTACCATATACCAATTTACCAGTGGAACTAAAATGTAAAAAAAGTTATTTGCTGTTAATAATTTTACCACTTTGAGACAAAAGGTGGTAGGCGTAAGAGGAGTCAGAGAATAAATGCCAGATTGACTGTAAACTAATATTTATTACAGTTCACTGACTACTTCAAATTATTTTCAGTTTTCAGTATTTCTCAAATCCGGTTGTTTCTTTAAATGAGAGAAAGCATTTAACCAAGGATATTCAATGAATTCTCTGCATGATAAGATCAGGACACGTCAATATTTGAATTTTGAACATGCTAGTGTGTGTTATAATTTGGTTTCATAAGCTGGATCTTATCTATTAAAATAAACACATTAATAAAATGTGGCAAGAAGGATATGAATATATGAATATAAAGCCATGATAGACATTTTTCTATTGCAAGCTGTTTATTTCTGGAGATCAAGTCTTCAAGAAGATTAAACAATGCTGAAGAGATGATTAAGCCAAAAAACTAATAGGCACAGGATTAAGAAGATGCTGATAACGATAGAGAAATATTAGCAATGCTGCAAACTAGCACACAGAGCCTGATTGTCCTTGGTCCTTGTGTTGGTGTGTGGTACACATGGCAGCAACATTGCAGGGAGCCTCCTCTTCTCTTGGTGCTCATGTCCAGGGTCTGAAGCATGCAATCCATGGGGGTAGCACAGGGTGACCCCGTTGCGTCTCGGTATGGGAAGGGCAAGAAGGGAGCTCGTGGCTCACCAGGCTATTGCCCTTCTCGGGGCTCTGTCTTGGCTGCTGTGAGTCTGTGTGACCAATGGTGTAGGCTTGTGATGAAACCCCTCAATCTGGTCCCTGGGGCACAGCAGCTACGGGGAGTGGAAACCATGCCAAGGGGTTCTGCAGAGCCTGTTCTTGTGCTATACGTAAGCCTGGTCTTTGCACAAAAGGAGTCATATTCACCAGGCATGGCACTGATAATATTTTGCCTTTTGTATTCTGCTCTCCCTGGGAAGCATAATGTTTTGATTTGTTATTTGTGAAGATTTACAACAGTGTGTCTTCGTGCCTATCAGCCAGTGCACCAGGAGCACTTGGCAATGAGTTTGTTCCTCGGGACATCCAAGGATTTCTTTCTTCATTGAGCCAGCACCAGGACAAGAGCTAGCACTCATCATTTTTTTTTTCCCAGAAGTTCATTATAAAATGAAGAAAACAGCCTGAAAAATTCAATATAGATACAAAGATGTACGTATTTCTTTTTTCACCTGTGACTATTAAAAGCCTGGGGAAGAAACAGCAAAAAATGTTTTCTATAATTAAATGTGTTTACTTTGCCCATTGGGAGTTCTTTATGTATTGTCACTTTCACTGTATTTAGTTTGTAGTCCTGATCACAAGCAATCAAAATCATGCATTTACCCTCTGAATCAAAACAAGAGACTTTTGAAACATTAGCCTTTTAGATTATTACATTTGCATGCTAGTTAAGAGTTGGTAGGATGCTTTCATGTCACATTTTCAGGCTTTTTTCCCTTTAATCAGAAGATCTAGAAAAGTTGTCCTTTATAGGGTGAAAGCCTAAATGCCTCCAAACATCAGGCATTTCCAGGAGCTAGAGTTTTAACAAGAGCATCATATGTTACTAAAGCCAGGAAATACTACAGGTGTCAGAAACTACTATGCAGCATTAGATTGTCAGAGAGCTTGGGGGCATCAGTGCAAAACTGAGAGTCAGTCCTCAATCTCTGTTAGCAATTCAGAGCACTACAAACGGATCAGGAGATCAAAGCAGCCGGTACAGAAGTCCCTAAATCCAAACAATAAGTGTCTCAAGGATTCTAGCTGGGACTAGGCTTTGGACTGAATATCTCCACCATATACATGGCTTAAAGGCTGTCAGCCTGAGAGGATATGGATGGATAAGCAGAAGGAAGGAAGGGAAGTGGGTAATGACACATGCTAAGAAGCTCTGGGAGATATGCTATCAGTTCCTTTGCTTTTGCATTTTGAAAGAAAAGATTTCAACCTGTGTGCTCAATAAATAAGTCAAAACACCTTCTCTGTGAGAACCCAGTAACTCAGGGGATAGTTGCCTTTCCGTGGAACTTGCTCACTGACAGCATTTGACAGATATAGGACTTTCCTGTAATAATTTATGAGTACCATATGTTGGCCTGGTTATTTTGGTTATCATGTTTACAGTATAAACATGTTAGGTTACCCAACAAGGAGTTGTCCAGATACAAATGGGAAAAGAATGGGTCGAGATGGCTCTCACCTCCCCCTCCAGAACAATCTAGTGTCATTAGAGGGCTGCTGGTTGGGTTTGTTTGGCCTCTAGGAAGCCTTCAAAACTAAGATATTCAGAAATAGTCAAGATTCTGTAGTCAAAGAAGGAGAAAGAAGTGATGTGCTATTTTAAAAGATTGCTTTCTAGTGAAGGAAACACCACCAAACAGGGGATAGGCTTGGTAGGTGCCTGAAGAAGATAGTCTTGTCTAGGTCACCACTATCACAAGGAAAAACTGCTCAATTCACACAAAATAAATCAGATCAGGATTGAAGTGATGTATTGATCTATTAATGTTTTTTAATTAACTAGCAAGCAGTAAATTTTATGTTCAGGATCTCTATCAGCAGCATATGGATAAGCCACAATACTGGAGAGTTAGGAAATGTTAATATACACCTAGAAAATTCTACACACCTTTCTACAACTATTTCTATAAAGTCCTAAACATATATACACACACTCACACTCACTCACAGTCCCCACACGGAGCAACCACCTCCCTCTTTCTGCAGAGCAGGTCCCCCTCCTTGCTTACTGTTAAGCCACGGGTCCTCCAGCTTCACGGCGAACCATGCTGCCCTGACAATCTGCTAATCTACCACGCCGATGAGAAAACCACACACACGCTGACACCCACACACCCCAGGTGTGGGTACTTATTGCCCCCACACTGTAAGCTCATTAGTTGGATGCAGGCTCTTCATGGTGTCCAGCAAAGAGGATGCCCTGGTGGGCCTCACATGGAGGTTGTGATGTTGAGGGGACAACTTCTGGCAGTGTCAAACCCGGGCTGGCTACTGCCATGTCCCCATGACAAAGTGTCTCCTCACTGTTATGGATTTTTATGCTTCTTTTAAACTTCTCAAGATGACTCCTTTGTTTCAAAAGGCTTTGTAATTCCCTGGTTACTCTTTAATCCAGCTGGTGGTTGTCTTCCTCCTGCACATGATCACTGTCAGGCAAACACCCTCTGAGGTTTTGGGTGCTCCTTTTACACAGACTGTTTATGAGCACCCACACACACCACTGTGGGTGACACATGGTGATGTTATAGAAAGGCAAGAAACTCAGTAAGAGAGATGTTTGTGTCAACTCACTGAAAAACCTTTTTTTTTTCCTTTTAAAGCTTATTCATCCAGCTAAAAATGTAAGTATGTATACATATAAGCTAATATTATAAATTAAATATTTTATTATCATTACACATTATAAATATTTATGTATATATACATATATATACACACACAAAGGCATCTGGCAACAATAAATTCCATTGGTTTCAAACTTCTGAAGGGGAAAAAATAAAGTGAGATAAACCAGTTGGATCAGGAGACTGAAACAAGCTGATACGGAGGTTATTAACCTCAAGTTAGAGTTTAAAAGGCCAAGACCTGAGGTGAGCATACTCAGAGATACTAGAAAAGAGCATAGAGATATAGATAATCCTAGAACCACAGCATAAGAAATCTTTCTAATATATAGCAGGATATAAAGGTCTGCTAGCATGAGGCTTGGTGTACGCCCATATGTGGAAGAAATGATCAGTTTAAGCCACAAAAGTTAAGGGTAGAGCAAAGGCACAAACCTGGTAAGTAAAGAAGTTGTTGAAGGCCACTTTGTGGAGTCAACGGTAGAGCCACTCATCTCCTGAGCTTTGGGCTCTCCTCCTGCCTGCGGCTCCATACATCTTTAGACAGGATGGTCTGCGAGGATTAGTACGTTAGTGTCCTAATGGAAAATTCTGCAGTACAACTGTGTGAGTGTTCATTACAGCTGTACTTCATTATAAAGTTTGCCTGATTATTGCAATCACTCTGAAGATCTCTTGAAGGGCCGAGGTGACTCTATCATTTCTGATTTGTGGCTAAGAGGCAATTTTGAAGCTTCTAGAGCAAAAAGGAAGGAAATTGTTTTTATTTTAGGACTGTGACTCAGCAATGGATCAGCAAAACCAACAATGCATTGATTTCTCTAGTCAGTGAAGCAAGAGGTGGGGTTTCACTGAAAATTTTATGTCCTGGTCTTTTTTCTCTTTCACAGATACTTTTCTTGTGTTGATATCTTAACGTTGGCCAAAATAACGTCTAATACCAATGTAAATAATACAGCAGGGAAGAGATCCTCCAAATTTCAAGATTTGCAATAATTTGATTTTAAAACTCGCTTTTCTTTGCTTGTAAAAAGCTCTCTCTTCTTCCTCTAAATTTTATTTTATGCGGCCTTTAAGACTAGAATAAAAGAACATACAGGGAGCTTCTTAGCTTCTTAGCTTCTTTTAAACTCTTAAAGGCTTTAATCTGCATTATAGATTATATGTCCTGCCCAAGATAAACAAAGAAGCAAGACATATCCAAACTGTGCTATAGGATTTACATAATTAGAAAATACTTTCCTAGTTATCCAGTAATAAGATCATAAAAGTGGTATAAAAATAGAAGTACCATTCAGTTGAGAATGTTGCTGTTGTTCTATTTTTTAAGTCCATATTTTGCAATGGAGGCCAAGGAGCATGGAGTGTGAAGTTCTTGGCTTGTCCAGTTTGATGACCTCGCTGTCTCCAGTGTCCCATGCTTTGTGGCATTACACAATAATGTAAGGATGATATAATGTCCAATTCTTTAGAATCAGCTTTAATTTTAGTTCTGTTTTGTGCCAGCATCATATAGCAGGTCTCCTTTTTGAAAGACTGCTTTCTCTGAACAATAGCTATGTGTCTTTTTTCCCCAAGTTCAAATAATAAACATCAGGAGGCTGGAAAGAAATGCAAACCTGCACACCTCCCAGTATCAGCTGATCTCTGTCTTTTGCATAAAGAAGATGAGAAAAATCTTTCTTATGGACACCTTTACCCTTAAACTGTCTCCAGCACAATTTTTTTTACTTTCTTTGGTCCTGTTCATTGCTGAAGACACTTGACAGAGAAATCAGTTACAATAAAAATACTTTAATAGAAAGTTTTCAAAGATGAATTATTTCTATAAGATGAAATTCATTATTCATAAGTTGCTCATCACTAAGTCTAGGGACACGGTATATTAGGTGAAATATGATTTCCAGTTATGGAACATATACAATATGACTGAACACATTTTCAGTAATTGTATTGAACTAGGAATTTATTGAAGCCATGCTCCACTTTTAGCATGGTGATGAAACAGTAGGTTATTAAGTTGATAATAATTCTCAGGGAAAGTTTCCATAGCTTCAGTTTAATTCCCAATTATTTTTAAAAGTTTTTAATTTTTCTGTGGATGATAGATCCTTCACTATTGTCAGGATCTTGTGAAAGCCATCCTTGCAGTGCTGTTGTGTTTCAAATCTTCTCTTTCCTGAAGTTAACATTAGGTGTTTTGCATTTGTAAATTGGATATTTGGGGAATGTGAGTACTGAGCTTATCTGTAAAGATTTTAATCATCCAGACTCTTCTTTAGTGATTAGTTTGAGAACTATTCCTTTATGTCATCCTGCAGCAATTGTTTAAAGCTCTTTGTTGAAAACATGGACCTGGTTAGAGGGACCACGATTAGTAATTGATCACTGCTTCTAAAGGAATCACTTGTGAGTCTATTTTACAGATGCTCTTGGTATGATTAAGAATTACATGAATGATCCTTGAAATCTTCACTTTGGTCTTCCCTATTAAATTATCACTCTGCTGTTTTAGTACTTACCACACTGTGTTGTAGTACTAGATCGATGTGTTGCTCACAGCTGGGCTGGAAGCATGTTCTACAGTAACAAGGCTGTCCCCGATTCTTCATTAGAGGAATAATGAGGAAGGCAAAATTAGCAAAGTTAGATTTAGTGCTTTGTTTGGCCTTTGCAAATATGTGAAATCTGTATTTGTACATTCCACTGGTCCTACTATTATTTGCAGGATTTATGATGTTTTTCTCCAGGAAATGAAAAAGAAATGAAGGTGAAGGCAATCACCTTGCATCAGCCCTCCAGACCAGCTTCAGATGGCGTTATTTGGGTTTTCATCTAGTGAGCAGCCCCATTTCCCCTTTCTCAAGACTCACCTAGTTTGATTGCTTTTGAATCTGCATTCAGCAGTCACAGCCTGACTACTTTAGCACTCAGAATGAGACTTGGCAACTTTTGCACATTACCTCTCTGTGTCTAACATCCATGCTAAACTCACGATTAGCATGGCATAGGCCGTCTATGAAATTTTAAGTGCTAGCTGGCAGCAGGATGACCAAAATTTGGCTCATGGTTCCTATCTTTGACACACAGAATAACGAAGTGATTACAGAAAAACAGTGTTATATTTAGAGAAGGAAGGAGGCCTTATTTCTATGTCTGAAGCCTCAAAATCATAACAGCAGGTCTTATCCTGGTGGAAGAGCAGTCTCAGAACAGATGGACTACAGCAGTGCTCTGATCTGTGTTGGACAGTAAGTGGAACAGATTTCAAAAATGCAAAGACAAGACTGACTAAAAAGGTGTTTGAGCCATAAAGACAAAAAGCCATAAAGACAAGGAAAAATATCTCTATTACTTAGATATTTAGACTTTGCATTTACATAGAAACTCTACTGGTTCTATTCTACCTACCTTCTTTTCTTCTTACAGAGAAGTTCCTAAAGAGAAAAAAAATATAATTAAGCAATAGCATTTACAGTTCTAGAGAAAAAGCTATTTTTCCTATTACGGGAAGGTGAGGGAATTTAAGTTTCAGAGTAACCTAAAAAATGCTTGAGTGTTATATCATCCTCATCAACATCAAAGCAATTCCTGTCCAGGGGATCATTGTGAATGACAAGAAAATTATGTGCATGATAAAATCGACTAAAAAAGTCAATGTTATGTGATGAACTTCTATCAAGCCTGTCCATGTCAGACAGAGCCTAAGAGATTTATTTCTTCCTAGACTTTGGTATGATGTTTATAAAAATATATATATATTTTATAGTTAGTGCAGTAGTAATGCACTTCAATGTTTTATATCTTGCTGAAAGATGTATGAAAGGGTGTGGGGTGGGTATTATGGATTTCCTTTTGCATTCTGTACACTATGCACAGAAGAAAAGATTCAAATGGAAACATGTGCTCTTCATCAATGACACCTAGTGTATGACTGCCGTTTGAAGACAAATCCAAATAAAAGCATGCAAATCCCTTTCAGCCCTAACGTATACAGGGTGCTTTACTGATAATTTCAGTAGGGTTCACACTGAATCCTTTTGGTTCCTGGGTCATTTCTTCTGCATGCAAAGGTTATTTGGCACTTCCAGAAGAACCATACACTCTGGAGTCAATATCATAACAAATCTGAAAGGAATGCTCTTAGTTTTCCAGCTACTGGAGTGGATTGCCCACCTGTGTGTCCGACAGATTAATGAGAATTTGCACAAAGGTGAACATGTTTATGAGAATTCTTATTGACTTGAATATAGACCATTGGGGAGTGGTCTTAAAAATATGAATACCTCCACTTTCCTGATTGTGAGTGGCGTGGGTCTCCTTTTAGCTACATTCCAGTGTTGAATGTGGTCTATGTCTGAATATGGAAATGTCACACTATTTTCTAAAACTATGACTAAGTTTCTAATGTGTGTGATCTAAAGCTTGATCTCAGTCATTCATTTTCCCATTTGATTGGTAATCACTCACTCATTTCTATACCAATTGTCCAATTTAAGAAGAATTAGAGGAACCTGCTTATTCATACGGTAGGTAAAATAATGCAACTGATTCACAAATATTTTAGTGAATGTTAGGTGTGAGTGTGGCATGCTAAATTTTGCCAGGTCCTATGCTTTGGTTTTCATGAATACACAACAACTATTGGGTACTTCTGACGTGGCTTGGATCTCCAAAAACTGTCTGCCTGACTCAATGAATGTTTTGTACTGGAAGCATATTGTTAGTTATTGAGTTCAGGTGTCATCAGTGATGAGAAACAATATGACAGAACATGTAATATTAGGTGATATAACACAGAGCATTAGGTGATGTAACACAGAGCACAGATCTCTTAGTTTCTCAAACAGTTGGCTTTTCTGTCTTTCTGCAAGCCTTCTTGGCTCACCTATCTTCATGTCACCTCCAAAGTTTGGAGGATAACAAATGTTTGCCTTCACTTCTCTGGTTTGGAAGACAGTAAGTGGCTGCTAGCAGTTGAAGCTAGTTCATCCCTGGCTAACATAAATATTTGGAGAAAGAAATTTCTTCCTGAACTGACTAGCCTAACCTGGGACAATTGGGCTTCTGTTGACTCTTCACTCCATCAGGCCCTGGGATGTCTTCCCTGGTATCTCCAAGCTCATAACCCATAGTCCAAGGGACCCCTCCTCCCACCCCATTCTGGTCCAGTTTACTCCAAAGGATGTCTGCCATACAAAAACCAAGTGAGGGCTGCTAGGAGCCTCACGTACATAAAACAAAATCCTTTGAAACAGTAGCTCGGAGGAGTGATCCATCTAATTCATCTCAGCTGTGGGCTGAGTGACTCAGCAAAGTAAATAGAGAGAAATATCCCCTGGCCAAAAGTCATAGGAAAAAACCCACTCTGTCGGGAGTTAGGATCTGCCTCCTGTGCTCCTTCTCTGCCTGCTCACCAGGTGATGGATTTGAAGGGCCAAATGACAGAGGGTTTGAACTGCACCTTCTCCTTGTATAAGTCTCCATACCACTCTTTTTTGCTGTCACCTGACCTCTGTACTCTGTCCTGTCGGTGTCCCAGATGGCGGTTTGTTCCACCATTATTCATTTTACTGCCCAGCTAATGAGATTACCTGAAACTCAAGCTTATGTATCCCATGAATTTCTAAGTGCTGAAACCCCAGTTTCCTGCCTAATTGTTGGTGTCTCTGGCATCCCCCAGAGAAGTTCTATAATTATCTGATGCATTTTTAATAAAAAAAAACCCTGTACCATCAGAAATATGAATTTTTAAAATAATTTTAAAATAAATAATAAATTAAATTTATTTAATAATAATTTTACAATCATTTTAAATAATTTAATTTTAAATTTTAAATAATTTTAAAT
>WAAD01020981.1:5265-78043 GCA_013389945.1 Fregata magnificens | reverse complement strand
TTAAATAAGTTAAAAATAAATAATTTAAAATAAATTTTTTAAATTTTTAGTAACCTAAACCAAACTTAAATTAAATAAGACAGAGCTACTTTACTGCCTGTTTTGTTCATATTTAATGAAAGAGAACACATTTCCTTAAATTATCTGAAGCCAACACAATCTCCTGTCTCTTGCAATTGAGCGTTGCAGAATTTAGGTCAAGTATATCAAGCAGTAAACAGGGCTTTGCGAATAATCACATGGAATAGCTCACGAGAAATAGCCCATAGTAGTCGCATTAATCAACTAAGCTGTTCTTTGGCTTCCACTGTAATGCAGTAGATCCCAAGGTTCCCAATACACTACGTGCTGTGCGGAGGTGCAAGAAAAAGGAGGCCCCTGTCCCAAAAGTTTTAATGTTAACAATATGGCCAAAACCAGTGGATAAACTGAGCAACGTAACAAAGAGGTGCAAGACAGAAAGTTTTCCAAGGAAAATAATGCTTCTTCACTGCTAACTAAGACTTGCTAGGATTTGACTAGCTCAAGTTATATATTCCCCTGTGTTAAAACTCATAGCCATGCAGTGGGTTTTGAGATCCCGGTTCCATGGGTGATGGGGCCAGACACGAGCAGCGCTGCATGCTGCCAGGTAGGTGGTCGTGGATCAGCTCCCCTCCCACTGTTGGGTGGCTGTGTTTGCCAAGAAGCAGGATGCCACAGCCGCTTGCAGCTGCAGAGCTCCTAGACCAGAGCTGGCTTAGATCAGGCGTATCAGAGGGAGGTCGGATCTGCCTGCCCTTGTCTGTGTAAACATATCCTCTGATAGAATAAAAATGCAAACTAGCCATCTCTCATGTCTGAGTGCTGTAAGTGCCACTAAAAGCATCTCAGCATCACAGACAAAATTGAATTTTATCTCTTCCTGGCTTAAGGAAGAGAAGCTGAAATCTTGTCCTCCTGCCCCAGAGAGGCCAGCAGGATGGAGACAGGGAGGGAAAAAAGCTACAAGATCTGGAGTTTCTGCTCCTGCTCCCTGTTAGCCAGGTTAAGCAGCAGCCATGGATGGCCCAAATACTCTATATCTTTCATTTTACAGCAGCAGTATTTGCCAGCCTGGCCTTCTAGAGCTTTGGCATGGTCAAAATAAATAGTGCAGCCACGGTTATTTTGCTGTCTCTTGGCACTCTGTTGTCCTTTGCAGCTGCTAGGATGGTCTGTGTCTGGAGCTGGCCCCAGTCAGCCTATTATGGAAAAGCCCAGTTGTGTGGGGTTCTTATTCAACAAAAAAAAAAAAAAAAAGAAGAAAAAAACCCAAATAACTGACATCTTTCAACGGTTGTGTTTGCAACCTTGTAACTGTTTCCAACAAATGCCATCATGTCTCTTGTGTTTAAAAACCAGGTTGATTGTCATTTGTTGCACAGTTGCTTAAAGCCTCCAGTAACTGAAAAAAAGTGTCCACCTAAGGTGTACGCTAGATGTCACACTGAAAGACTCTTCCAGGTCAAATAAGGCAGTATTAGGAGATTTATTGCAGTAGAAAACATTAGTCATTTGATCTGCTAGAACTAACAGGAAGGTCTCCTACATTTCCCAACTCCCCCTAAAGGGAGGTGTCATGGTACAATCAGATTTTACAACCACTTTCTTTAACCCCTAGATTGGTAAGAAATGCAAAATACTCCTCTCAGTTAGTTTCTGGTGCTAGTTTAAAACTTCTCTCCTGATTTTCAAAATAATGAATGAAGTAGTCTTCAGGTGTATCAAAGAGGACATGCTGATACGTGAACCACCATGACAGCTACACATGTAGCTACACAGCTACACAGACTGCAAACAGCGGATCACAGTGCATGCGAGCTGGGCACAGAGGGTACTTGGTTATGTGATCCAGTTGTGGACAGCATAGCAGGGGCATGCAGGAAAACCCAGAGTTTGATCAACATTAGGTCCTCCAGAGCCTTTCTCTTTGCAAGAAACTCTCCACTAGAAGAGCGGTGTGACATGGATTCTCTGTTATAGCCAACAGCAAAAATTAGGAAAATAGTAAAATGTAAAATACCCAAATGTGAAAGCATGCCCTGAGCACATTTTTTATCACTGAAATGGAGATGTGCCAGCCATTCCATAAAATCCATCCCCAATATTAAAACCATTATCAGTGTTATGTGACAGGAGCTCTGATAGGACTTGATGGGTAGCAATATAAAACATAAGATAGGTCATTGTGGTTAAGGCAAGCGGTGGTAATCTTTAATGGTGATGAAGAAATTGCTGCTAGGGTTATAATGCCAAACTAAATTCTCAGAAAGGACAACTCATATCCATTGCTTCCCCTGCTACTTTCGACCCTGTTTACCTCTCCTCTAGTTCTGCCCTGTGCTTGGATTCACTGAAGGTCTTTTTTCCAAACTCCAGCTCTTTTAAAAAGGCATGTCTAAGTCTGAAGAAACCTTCCTTCATCATCTGTGTTAACACATGGTGGCCTGCTGAAGTGTCTGCCAGGTCTTCCCCATGGTCACACTTTATTATCTCCATGTACTTTCTAGGACAACAGAGACTGTTTCAAAGCCAGCTGAGTCCCGCTCCATTTCCTAAGCAGTGGAGCGTGGACTCCCTCTAGCCTCTCACTTGTTTTCTGCAGCAGAAATGCATTGATTCAGCTTCTCTGAATTTTCAGATCTTGCTTGGTTCATTTTCCAGCCTGCCCCATGCTGACCCCTTTGCTAGCTTTAGGCAGCCTCCTGTGAGAAGTGGGTTTCCAGGTCAAAACACAGCTCTTGCTGGCAATCAAAAGTGGAAGACTTTCCTGAGAAATGCCATCTTTTACAGCATTATGCTTTTTTGGAGTTACTCCCTCAAGGCCTGGATCTGGCCAACTTGAGAGCACTCACCATGGCACATTTACAGGACGGGCAGCTCAGCGTTTCATCCTTTGTGAATGCTGAAGGCATTACTCACAGCTGAGTATCTCTAAACAGCTGAGCCTTTCGGTTAGGAGAGATGTGCCACATTAGTTTAATTCTAAGCTCAATTAGCTTATAAAAATACCAGAATGGCTCCCATGGCTGCCTCGGGGGCAGAGGCTTTTGGCTTGGACAAAGTGCTGAGCAGAGGATGAGAGAGTGAATGTGACTCTCTCGTCTCCCTCGCCCTGTGTAGGAACAAGTTAGCAGAAGCAGGAAAAGGCACGCAGAGGTGTACAGCCCTTTCGGGAAGGAATTGTGCCCTAGGGCAAGCGATGACACAGTTTACCTGCCCAGCACCCCTAGACAATCCTGGTGCACTGATGTGCATTGGGATAAATTGTCATCTCTGCTTACACAAGGGTAGTGCCTGAGGCAAGCGAAGCAGCAAGCTGCAAGCTGGGCACCAGGAGCATCTCACAGCTACACCAAACAGCGGGCAATTCCCGGTGCCAGAGTCAATCCGAAGTGCTGCAGCATTCACACAACAGAGCAAACACAAGAGGTGAGACAATGAGGAATACTCCTGGCTTTGCCTAGGAGAGCATCGTTTATGGAGACTGCCTATTTGCATTCAGTTTTGGCATCACAGATACACACAGAGATAAAGCAAAATGCAGTTTTGAGCGGGGAGACCCAACGCTCTGTGCCTAGGTGCTTCAGGGTGAGCTATGGGGGTGTCCAATTCACATCCTTACGGGTTTGCAGGGCATCTCACTCCTTGGAGTAAACAGGAGAGATGTTTTCAGTGGTCAACACTTATAACTAGGTCACTTATTTCATTACTTAAATTCAAATTGAGGCATTTAATTTTAGGAACTCAATCTCAAACATTTCGTCCAAAATGTCCAAACCCAACTATGGTTTTAAAACACTTATTTTTTTCAGGAGCTCCAAATGTGCAGACATTTGGCTTTGAAACTGTTGTATGTGCAAATTTAAAAATACAGCCCTTGTCAGGTTGGTTATACAACATCTGTTGCCCATGTTGCTATGGTTAGTATACGCTTTGGGTGAAGGCTGTGGTAACTAGTCACATATGGTATTCTCGCAGAGCTGTGCACAAGAATTGCATGTTAAATTACAAATTCAAGTGAATATAGCCTGGCTGTACCAGGAACTGAATATGCAAGTGCTTGGACTGAATTGCCTTTATCCCAGGGTGAATTCCCAATTAGTTCATTGAAAATTTAACCATGTAGCACTGGCTCCTGCTCCTAGTGTTGGTAACGGAGAGCAAAGCTAAACGACAAGTGCTCTGTGTGAAAGCAAATGGAGGTCTCATGGTGATGTGGAGATAGCGTAACATAGCATATATATTTTACAAGGTGATCCAAAAGAAAGTCACTGTAGGCATCTTTATTTTTGGAGATGTGTAAAAATTACAGTGTGGCAAAGAAACTACATGGTTCAGAAGGAACAGCAAGATGTTCACAGAACACATGTATGCCATTTCTATGGACGTCACTTATTTATGTTTCTTCTGTGTTTTCTTTGTTCTGTACAAAAGTCTGATGGGCATAAACTGAATTAAGGTATGCCAGTTCTGATTTTTCCTGAAGAACGGGTGCTTAAATATTGCCTCACTCAAATATCCTTTCCCATAAGCAGTCAATGTGCACCAATTTTTTTAAAAGAATATATTTTTTCCATATTTAAACAACAGTGAAATGAATAAACAAATTAAAAAAAAAATAGACTTTTGGTTCAGTTGTGAAAAATACTTTCCAAGAGGAAGCTAATAAATCATTGTCCTTCTGAATTAGCACACCTGAGGAATTAGCAACTGAGGAAAAAAAGGTATTAATCTACTTTTTCTGAAAAAGCTGCAGAAGGGCAAGTATTGAACAATGATACCATATATAATTAAAACTACGGATTTAGTTACAAAGGACCCCATGGCAGCAATGGCTGGGAAACTCTGCTCTGTGTGAAACTCTTAGTACAATTAAAATCACATTAGTTTTTTAAAATGTCACTAGTAGTAATTCTGCATAGTAATTTCAGAAACAGAGTAAAACGTGGCATACACGTTCACGGTGGAAATTTTATCCATACTGTGGGTACGAGACATGTGGCTCGTTCCCATGTTAGCAACATGCCAGAAAAACAATCCTCTCTTAGAAACCTTCCTTTTTTCAATAAAAGTAACATTAGCTCTGCAAGAACAAAACACGCTAGAAAGCATACAGTGCTTTAAAGTACGGAAAGTCATTTCCATACGTCCTGTAGCTCTGATCATGACACTGCAACACACAGCTTGAAGACACTAAGTTATGGTGATTTTGGTCACCTTTGAACTGGGGGTGTGTAAACAGGGCTACTCCTGTGTAACCCTGTGTTTGCACAGAATTAACTACACAGTAATGGGCTAAGTGGGAGGAGAGAGTCCAACTCAAACTATAGCAGGGTAAAAAATGGGAATTCTTGCCCTGCTGAAAATAGAGAAGGGTTTCAAGAAAGCAGCTCAGGGTATGTGGCTAGATGGTTGTAGCCCTGACTTAGGATGAGCTGCCACAAGTTGTGTAGGTTCTTCAAGAGTAGCTGAGGTTTCCTCACCGCCCAGGTCAGGAGCTGTGGCTGATGGATAGATCAAGTATTGCAGTAGCCTAAGGCAGCTGCTACTGCAGCACACGTTTTCCAAGTATCAATAAAGACATCAGTTTTGATAAAAGACGCATAGCTGGAAAGGTCTTCAATCTATTGCCAAAGGTTTTATGTAAAACAACCTTCTCTAGTATTCATTGTGCATGCTAATAAATTGCACGTGCTATAACAGCAGTCATAAAAAAGTTATGGTAGGAGCAAATTAGGACACAAAGGAATGGTCAGAGTTCACAGAGAATCAGCAGGAAAATTTTGACCAACATTAAATTTGAGTTCTTTTGTTTTAATGTATTGAGATTTGCTCCCTGTGTGATTGTTAAAAACAGTAAATGGAAAGGTTACTATGCATTTACAAAATTTTGTATTGCTATGTCATATTTCTTAAACTGTGTCAAATGCATTAACCTGTATTTTAAATTTATAGCAGACCTGAAATTGAAACGGAAACTAGAAATACTCTCTGAGAACGTGGAATTGTAACATAGAAGTGGAATTCCAACTTGCAAAAAAATGCCATGCAGAATTTTGCCAAACTTTGTTGGCAGATTTTTGTCTCCCTTTGCAGAGCCTGCGCACCAAGAAGTGAGGTGTTCACATGGCATCATGCTCCTAGTCCTATCAGTGCTGCTTGATTTGTGAAAAGAGTGGCTTTGATATACGAGGTCAATTCTTAGACATTTATTTGAGCACTGTAGAATTTCGAGGTTAACTTAGTGATGAACATGTGAAATTTATGCAGCAGGGCTCACATGCAGACTATTTACTTTCATGGCAGCAATATAAAAATTATGGCAAATGGACCTAAATCCATTAGAGGAGACATTCTTTTGTTCCTGTTAGAGTATTGGGAGATATTTTGTGTGTGTATAAATTAACTGCTTATAGGTTCCTCCCCTGGCTTGTGAGCTAGATTCTGTATTTCCAAGTACAAATGAGGAATCTGCATACAAAAGAAAATTTTCTTATGCTTTTACTATTGTGACAGGTATTTTTCCTTTTCTATGAGTGAGCAAATCCAGATGTCAATGGGGTTACATCTACTTCAGTCCAGTGTCTCTCCTTCTGCTTCATTTTGCAACATCAGCTTATGGGCAGACGCCGTGGTCTGCGGTGAAAGGGGAGTGTTTTACATATGAAGCAAAGAGAAATGCACTTGCGGAGAAACAATATTTATTAGCTAGGTGGAACGCAGCATTGATCTGTGTATAGTGCTGCATTGTGCTTTGTATTTTGTGTATGTGTGTAACGGCAAGAATTGAAAGTGGGGGTGTGCAGCAGAGAGGGGGATCAGTCTGCTGTTGGAGTGATGCTGGTGCCAAAAGGTGCAGAGCAAGAGCTATTCTGCAGGAGTGAGTGGGAGGAGGAGGTACGGTACAGCAGGCTGGGAACAATCACACTACAGCTGAAACACTTAGTAATTAACAAACAGGCTGGAGAAAACTTAAGAAAATCTGTTTTTCCTTTCATCTGCTTTTTGATTTTTTTGATCAGATTAAACTGAAAAGGTGCTTGAGCAAAGGCTTCTTAAGGGATTGTCTGCAAATAGCTGGAAGAACATCCAGTTGCCCTGTAGGGCTTCTGATGGTTACCTAGGCTAAAATATGCAAAATTAGTAAGTTTGAACCATCACTGTTATGCAGAAAATACTCTGATCTTGTTTATTTCATTATCACAAGCTTATTAAATTGCTTATTAAAAATTAAGCCGAGGTTTCAGAGTTTTCCCTCTGTTAGGTGCATTTTTTCCTTTTTCCAAGCTGACTATAATTTTATTTCTAGTTTCTTCAGGGCTCTTTTTATTATATCTTTAACTATGAATATTTATAGCAACACCCAAAGATTAATTTTATTTATGTGCCTTAAATGCCACTTCCAGGTATAATTAATAAAGGGACATAGTAAGACTGAACTCAATACTAATCTAGGTTTACTTCACTAACCTTCTCCCAAGACCTGGCATATTGCTGCTTATCTTTGCGTTAGGTATGAACTGAAATGTCTTATTTAAACTCTACACCGTAGTGCTCACGTTGCGAGGTAAGTTGACATAAAACTCCATACGAGTTTACTGAACCCAAGTGTTAGAGCTACCCTCAGTCTAACTCTGAGATGATGGGGCTACATGAAAACATGGGTCTAGTCCACCGAAAAAAAATAATTCTGATTAGTTGTGGAAATACTAAAACTAGGCAATAAGAATGCGCTGGAGAGAACCCAACTACAGGAGATCCTGTTGATATGCCAGGGCAGTTAAAGTGCTGGAAGTACAAAGAAGTGGATAAGGGAGGTGTGGAACATGGAAGGTGAGAGCGGAAGAGAGGAATAAATGGGAAGGACACTGAAAAAGCACATAATAGAGGTAATAAATGTAGCAAGGATCAAAACGGTGCTTCCTCATGAAAACCCCTATAGCAGCATCCTGAACCTACAATAAACTGGAACTTGCCACTCCTTTAAAAATGCCACATGCTCCCACCAGAGGCTGCACAGAAAAGCCCCAGACAGTTTATTTCAGCAGCGTAAACCAGCTGTATCAATGGACAGCAGTGGGAGAGCCCACGCCGTGAGCCAGAGTGATAGTCCTTTGTATACACTATCACACCGTGCATTTATTGTGGTGTCTCTCCCCCTACGGGACAACACCCATGTCACAGAGGTAGGTGTCTAAACCTGCTTTCCTACATTCCCTGAGGCAGCCCAAGGTATTATTTAATATTTCTGTTTACATTTTTTTCTTCTTGTATCACTTCCTTCTTGTCTCCCCTTGTTCTTCATTGGGCTTTTCTCACTGCATGTGATAGGAGCAGTGGGAAAGCTGACTGAAGCGAGGGGGACCTCTCACCACTCATGACTCTTCTGCAAGGCCATAAACTCCTGTCCTGGTGCTCAGTGTCCTCTTTGAAGCTGCCAATGTCAGAGCTCTGCTCTGAGGAGGTTCTCACTATTTTAAGGCCAGCCCTAAGGAGGACATTGAAAATTAACCTCCAGAACTTGAATTTGATGTGATATTGTGCAGGGGGCGAGAGTCTGGAGCGCAGCATTAGGGGGATGAGCTCATTGCCGCTGAAGATATTAAGCCCAAAACTCGTTCATATGACACATAGTGTTTTGCCTAGGTGAAATAGAGGAAAAAAACATTGGGAGTGGGGAATGAAGGTGAAAGACAGGACTAACTAGGTACCTAGCTGAAGTAGTTGGACTAGCTAGTAGCTGAAGCATTGGACTAGATGATCTTTAAACGTCCCTTCCAACCCAAGTCATTCTATGATTCTATAAGTAAGAATTCAAGTCTTTGGGTACAATTTTTGCAAAATGGCCTTGGGTTCCCATTAGTGCAGGATAAATACTCACTAAATCTGCAGTGCATTTTTCTTTTCATACCAAAATCACCTGTATATTGTTAAAAGCTTAATGATTGTTCCGAATGCAGAAGGGACCGGCCTCAGCAACTGCAAGTGATCTTGGAGAAATCAGTCTCTTGCTGCTGACCTGTTTCCAGGGAACAAATGACTGATTGTGATGCCTTGGCAATAGCAGACAAGTATGGCATAATTCCTTCTTTATAAACCACTGCCATTTATTTCTCCTAGGCCTTTATTCCTTAGATGTTAACAGACTGCCTTTTAATATTTATTTAATTTTCATAGAAGTAAACTTGCTGGATACTTATTGCAGAAGCACAGAATATTCTTTTGTCCCCCGTTAATCTTCATTCATTTTGGAAACGTCACCAAAGGAAAGAGAAATATTTCAGAATATGTTCAAATAAAACATTATGTAACATAAGATTGATGTATTAGGAAGAAAACAAACACAATGAGTATTGCAGTGATTGAAATGAAAACTCGGCTGGTGGCTTATTTAGTACATTTGTCAGGGCTTTTAAAAGGTCTAATTTCAATGTATTGACTGCTTATTACCCACCCTCTTTCTTTTGTTCCATTTGAGATCCCAGATTTTCATGTAGAACACTGTGAATAACTGACTTCTCAATTTTGCTGGCCAATGAAAACAAAGTAAATGATGATTTAAACGGAATAAAATCGTTCATGTGAATTGAAACTTATCAAACATCTTTAGTGTTATTTTGCATTTTAGTTTGGCAACTAAAATATATGATTTTCAAAACAAAAGCCAACAACCTTTATTTTGCAGTCTTTTAAAACAAAATCTTTTAGCTTTTCTGGACTTCTTTAGGTTTTCTTGGGACAAAGCTTGACCTAAACTTTGACCTTAAACTCTCTTCTATTTCTGCGTACAAATGTGAGATATAGAAACACAACTGCAGGGTATCTGGAAGTGGCAGTCAAGTTATCCACCAAGGTGTGTGACTGCGGTACAGTATTCCTTGGTGGTAATTCCTCGGTTGTATATAGGGTACGTAGATTCAATTTTTACTACTCATTTCCCACTTGGCAGAGTTACCGATGCTCTCCATAAATTCTCTAGTTTGTGTTGTTTCTTTGACCCTGATAGCTAGGGGAGGTGGAGACGGAAGGAAAAAAAATAAACCGACAATCCTAGAAATAGCCAAGTCAGGGGGATTCAGCCCCTGCCTGCCTCTCTCCTGGCAAGGCAAACTAACCCACGCAGAGGTTCACACTGTCAGCTTGCTTTTGGTTTCCAGGCTATCATGTCTAAAGTCCAATCTGCCATTTAGACATGACCTTAATTTTTGAAAATCAGTGATGATTTCCTAAGTTATTTTAGTGTTTTTGAAAGTTTTGCTAAAAGTCTAAAGACAACCTGGAAGTAAAAAACAGATTGTGGTAGTGCTAGTCGGGTTATACTAAACCGGATAATCACAGATGAAGCCAGTGTAAACAAATGCATATAGTTCGTTTTTATTACTGAATATGACTTGTACACGATACACTATCTTACATCTATTTGGTGAAAGAAGCTTGTGTTTCCAAAGTTGTCTCGATTTGGCTGTTTATCTTCCCTTTTCAACTATGTTCATTTTATGACTCACAGGCAGAAAACTTGTCGCTTTGGCCAAGTTATTAGTCATGTAAATGCTATTGGAGGTGCAAGAAATGTCAGTCCAAATTAGGAAACTTTTGAAAATCCAGCCAAGAGTGTATCAACTCATAGTCCAAAAATATTTAAATGAAGTTGCAGTGGCAGTTACCTCAGCCACCAGTCCCTTTTTATTCATCAAAACTCAGGAATTCCTATTTCAATGATGCTGTAAGACTTCATTGCTCTTTTCACTTTCTCCAGGCACTGTTGCTTGAGGCAGGTTGCTTGTTTCAGCTATGAGCTGTTTGAGGTGTTAATACGGCTTTGGGAAGTTTTGGTTGCTTTTGAAAGCACTCTGAGGTTTGGTTCCCTTTCCTCCAGTCCTGTGATTTATAGTTTGTCCCAGTTTTTGCTTGTTCTGTTTAGATGGGTTTTGTTGGTTGAGCAGGTGTTTTGGGTTTTATTTCCTTCCATCCAAGAGGTCTATGCCACTTCTAAGTAGAAAGAGCAAATACAACATCCATGTGTGATCATTACAAAATCACCATGCATATCCCTTCCTAAAGCAGTCAAAAGGTGTCCACCGGTTGCTTGTACTTCCTGGATGAGTTCATCCAGTGCGGAGACTCGGGACAGGTAAAACTGCATGCCACCTCTTCTAACTGATGTTCTTCTCGAGGGTGACAATTTCCCTGGCCTTTGCTGATGAAAGTCCAGTGAGTTCAATGCCCTGCTGTCACAGGCAACCATTTTGTGTAACCCTAGGCATAAATTTACCTAAGCTTCTTGTCCTCACAGGAGAGACCCTTCTACCTGGGAGTTGAGACACCGTCACTGCCAGCAGCTGCTTCTTTGATAGGTGCTTTTAATTCCATTATAAGAAAAATAGTTCTTAAGAAACCGGTTTAACTGCAGTTCAAGAGGGAACAATACATCTAGCAAAAATTTAGGGTCCTAATACCAGTGTTACAAAAATTAGCTTCTTTTTGCAAAAAGAAAGTACTGCAGGGGGAAGAGTTCCACAGCAGAACTGAGACTTTAAAGCCTGAAAAATTTAGTTGCACCATTGCCATCAATCTCAAGTAGCATTGAATGGCTAAGTCACCATGTGATGCAAGAAAACTGCAACTAGGCTCTCAGAGAGATCACTAATTAACAAGTATACAGTCAAAAATATCTTCTTACCTATGGCAGGGTGGACTTCCCATCACTGTAGCTTTCTCACTGCTCTTGAAGAGGCTCCTGAAAGTCACCTACCCACACCCTCTAAGGAGACATGGATAAAAGACTGCAGTGAGGCAGAGGTTGGGGAGGGATGTGGAGAGGGATGGAGAGCAGTCATGGGTGGCCCAGTTGGCTGACAGAGAGACAGGAGCAGGCAGGTAGTTAAAATTGCCATGTGGGAAGAGATGAGGCTTCACGTTTTTTGCCTGTCCCATGAAAAAAGGGTATGTAAAGAAGAAATATTTTTTCCTCGTTCAATGGGAGGATGAGTCTTCCTTAGCATCAGGAAAGAAATCTCAAATAGTAGCTAAAAGGGTTTGCTGCTTCTTGCCCTAGCAGAACTTTTGAGGACAGTTTGCCAGTAAATAATTGAGGCCATTATCAAAAGTAAATTATCTTGTACGGGCTTTACATCTTTTACAAATATGTCCCCAACTTTAGTACAAAATCTAATTCTTGGAAAGCTTTTAGCATACAGTCCATATTAGTAAGGCAAGTGCTAGATATTGTATTTTTTACAAGAAAAGAAAAAAAACCCCTGCTAAACCCTGTCAATTCATCAGTAAAAAAATACACTTATCTCTTCCAGTTGTTGCTTGTGAGATAAAACTCCACAGAGAGAAAGATTATAGATCATTTTGAGTGTTATTATTTGTCTGAAAATACTGTACGTGATTCTAATTGATATCAGTTTGAGTCAAATAATACTAGCAGAGTTATTCCAGATAATATTAGTGTGACAAAAAGTAGAAGCCGGTTCTGTTATCTAGCAGACATTTTTTAGTGCAAGAGAGAAAGAGCGAGAGCATGTGGGAGGAAGTCTCAGTCAGGATGTGCCTTTCCAATCAGGCAATTTTTTTTTTTTTTTAATGACTATTGCATGGGCTGCATGGATGTATTTATTTTTATAAAGAACATTTTTTTTACTGAAATAAATTTCAGAAAGGCTCTGAATGTGACCTGCACACAAATCCCATTTAAATTCAGTTAATAATTTCAAACAAAAAGGGAAATCATTGAGAAGTGAAACATTTCGTTTTGAGCCTGTCAATTTTACTGTCAGATGCTGGTCTTTGTATCATGAGAAAGTGAATAACTGCTCCATATTTATTGCCTCTACAAAACAAAGTAAAGGAAATAAAATAAGAGACTGCTGGTGGTTATTGATTACAGCCCCTAGCCCATTGCTAGGATCTAAGGCTGAAAAGTTTAGAAGCCATAGCCCTACTTATCTAATGAATGATTTCCTACTTTCTACCTTTAAACTGCATATTCCATTTTAACATGTGTGTCTTGTGCAAATTTTGTCATGAGTTGAACTAATTAGCAAATAATCTTTAGGTAGCTGCAAAGACAGAATATCAAGAAACCGTACCCGACCAGTCTGTCTGGAGAAGACACTCTGTTGATGGTTTACAGGTTTTCTGCAGTGCTGTGGGAAAGCCTAGCAGTTGCCATCTAGTGGCAAATGAATTCAAGATGCTGAACTTTTTGGGAGCTGCTTGCTCCTTCTCTAGTACGGGAAAGCTGGTTATGTGGAACAGCAAAACCCAAAATAGTGCTATTTGCAGTGAGCAACTGGATCAGAACATGAAACATGAACGGATCAGACTTCATCTATAAATAGGACATGGGCTGCATGGAGACCTAAGCTATATTCCATTTTCATCTGTATCCAGTATTTCCCACTTTGACTTACTTTCTATAGTTTTCATACATTGCAAGAGTTCAACATAAAAAAAATGCTTTGTTTTAGATTTCTTTCAGAATCACTATAAGGTAGAGGAAGTTTAGTCCCTTTAAAAGCTATGTAGTTGTTGTACACTGCATTTTTCAGCTGGCTCCTTTTTCCAACTGCCCTGTCCCACTTCATCTCTGCAAGACACCACCTGATCTGGCACATCGCTAGCAGTGCCAATGCTCACTCTAGGAATACAATTTCCATTTAGCAAATGTCTAGTTCTCCCCTTTCCAGGGCTTTGGCTTCATTAACAGAGAAAACAAACCCTGAGCTAATAGAGAAGCAGGATCCCCCTCTGGGCTTGGCCGTTCCTCGATTTCCTCCCTGCGGACTGCTGCCAGCCGACTCTGCCTGCAAACTCCCTTATGTCCAGTGAGGGAACAGGTCTTGGTGAATTAGTAAATCCACATTACTCTGTTCTAGCATGATCAACACCTAGTATAGAAATGGAGTGACACAGGCCAGTTTCACAGAGACGTCCTATTGTCTCTTGTCCTGCTTTCTGCCCTGGTGAACCCCAATCCACTTCTCCAGGTGTCCAGTCCTGTTCTTACTGGAGGGAGGAGGAGGAGGAGGAGGGGGAAAGAAAGCTCTGATGGAAGAAAAATACAGTGGAAAAGGCAAAAATGAGCTCTATTTTTCCCTGTCTACAAGGACGAATTTAATTAAACTCAGTGCAAAACCTTTTCTGGGGTGGCAGAAGGTAAGCACCAGTTTGCAGGGAATGTTTCAGGGAGTATCAAACATCTTCAAGTTTGAAAGAGCTTTCTTTTCCTGGCTGCTCCTTGTGTTTGAGTGTCTAGCTCTCAGCCTACGCTGGCTAATGTGTAACCTGAGACTGAGGCTTCACTTTTCTATCATCTGTAGTTCTGTTTAGACTTAACATCCCTATCCTGTGCACGGCGCAATGGAGCCTCAACTTCATCTGGAGGCAGGAGGTGATGTTGAAGAAATAAGAAATAATAGTTATATAACAAGTATAATATGAACGCCAGTAACATCAAGACCATTTCTCTTCCGAGCCTGCCGCAATTGCTTCTGTTAGACCACAGATCTACAGAGAAGAGTGCCCAGATGGCATTCCATGTGCGGCTTTGTTATCAATGTGTTTTAAGGTGGGATTTGTCTTCATGTTAGCTGTCTAAACAATGTCTAAATCTCTCTGTAGTCAGTGGAGATACAGAGAGAGAAGAAAGGGCGTCTCAGAAGGATACTTATACTTCAAACAGGTACCCAAGTTAGGTGGAGAAATTGCCCTCTGGAGGTGCCTCGTCATTGATTTTAGAGGAGCTGAGGGTAGACATAAGTAACGAAGCAGCCCAAGCTTGTTCTTTGGCCCAGAGTCCTGGCTTACAGCCACACTGTTAAGCTCTGCTGTTCTCCGAAGACGTGAGGATGCATCTAAACTGCCTATTGGGAATGGGACTTGGCCTGTGCTATCTACTGAACCATGCCCAGGATTGTCTGGGCCAATGTTCACTGACATAAGTCAAAACCTTGCTAGAAATTTTCATAACATAAGAGTAAAGTCAACTGACTTCTAGCACCCAGAAAAATTTGGTAGTGCTGTTAAATTTGCTCATGTAGGTGTATCCAACATGACTTAAACACCGACCTTTTAAATAACTCAATTTAAATAAGGTTAATTTTACTATTAGCAATTGTCATATACAGTCTTCTCAACCTGTAAGTAGGAATGTGACTCTGTGAATATAAATGTAAAACTATTCAGCATATATCTTTGGAGTCAAACTGGGCTCTTTTTCTCAAATAATCAACAGTCGCAGAAGTTGCCCAGTGCTTTCAAGGACATGCCTGTTTTGTCGTTGCTTCAGCAAGGTTTTACAAAAGAATTTTTGGGGATTTTGCTGATGCTGTACAAGGAGGACTACAGTATAGTAGGGATGATAGGGATCATGCCAGTAATCCAATGAAATAATGAATAATCCGCTATCTCTGGTAGAAATAAACCTATCTCCAGCTGGCTCTCAGTATTTCTGGAAATGGATTAATTTGTTTCACTCTTTTTCTAGAGGTGAATGTTACCTCATTACCATGCAAGGAAGGAATCACTACCATTCATTTTTTGACTTTGTATAACTGAAAAGTCCAGACAAATATTCCCATGTCATGCCTAGCAGCACGGAGTAGCTTGGAAGACAGAGTTGCCCAGTACTTCAGTACCCCCAGTCCTGAGTCTCATTTCTATCGGCCTTTAAAACCTCTTGATTCCTGTTCAGAGGTAATACCTTATAAAACTGAATTGTACGATTCGATTTCAGCTTGATTCTCCCTCATTAAAAGCGTGATAGTGCAAGTAATGCCTTCAGTAGTCAGGATGAAATGTGGATATGATTTTCTAGGACTTGGATGTCCTTGGGGGCCTGAGAAGTGCATTGCCAGAAATGTTGTGGATGGACCAGCAGGAGGGAAATAAAATACCTGAGACTCATGAAGATCTAAGAGTTATACCTCCTCCTGCAATAACTCTTTTAGTCAAACTCCTATCTTGCTAAAGAAAGTTCAGTTAAAAAGGTTTATTTTGTTTAGATAGAGTAGACCAAGTCTGTGTTTATATATTTATCATTGGGTGGGTTGGTTTGTTATTATTATGAAATACAGTGGCACATAAATGGAATCTGGTTTTCCATGTCATTCAGGTTACCAGTGTCTAGGGGTGGTTCCTGGCTCTGGAGCATACGGTTTCCTTTAGGTTTCCTGGTTACAAGAAAAAGTAGGTTAGGAATGTTTACAGATATTCTCCAGTTGGCCTAACAGAAACTAGTCAAATTGATAAATATCTGGATTATAGCTTAGACACTGAAAATTTGGTAATGTTACTTTGTGCTGTTTTTACCATTCACACTTTCAAGTTGAGAGATACATTTTCTCATTTTCATTCTTTCAGGGAACACATTTTTATTACTGAAAAAACACATTTCAGTGAAGGAAACTGAAATGAGATAAGCTTTTGGTTTTTTACTGCAGCTTCTGAGTTTGGGACTATAAAAGTTCAGCAAAAAATAGCAACTGCTATTTACTTCACACAAACCATGAGGTTAATCTGTGGTTAGTCTTGAACAAAAACAAGCACACTTACACATATCTGCATTTATGTTTCTCCCAATGGGCCAATTAACATCTGCTTCTGCCAAGCACTGATCGCTTCCTACAAAAAGAGAAGGATCCTCGCCTCTTTCTGACTCTAATGGAAGTTGAGGGCACTAAAACCCACTATCAGCATCTGGCCCTTAGAGATTAATGGCACTATGCAAAGAGCATTACTAAACAATATACAGCACAGAAGGCATTTTTGGAACACTGCAAAAATAGAGTCCCATTTTAAGACTCTCATTACTGTCATATAAAACAGATGGGAAAGATATGAAAGTTTAAGATTATAGTAAAAAAAAATTCCTATGCCAAATGCAACTTCTGAGAAAGTTCGTAATAGATTGACAGGAACTAGGTTTAAAAAAAGAAGAAAAAAAATTGGCAAGCATTGCAAAAGAGAAGAGTGTATCGAAAGAGGTAGCCAGAATAATGATCTAAGAAAAAGCACACTCTGGAAATGTCAGAAAAATGGAAAAATATGTTTTACTGCTGATTCCATAGAAAATCGAAGGGAAGGATTATAACTTAAATGCAAAATAAGGGTCAGAAACAGAAGACAAACATTTGCTACTCGTAAACTTTGTCCACTGCAAAACTGGTGTCACTGCGGTCTTAAATAAAAAATTTCTGTCATCATGTATAATGACTTTTTTACAGTATTGGGGTCCAGGAAGTGGAAAGTTATAGAAAAGGTAGTCCTTACGTAAATTGCGTCATATGGAAATTTGGTTGTATGATATTAAACTTTCTGTCTCTATTCATTGTCTGCATGAGTGCACAGGGATAATGATAAAATAGGGACTCATTTTCAAATATCTGTGCATAGGATTATGTGACTAAGTCTTTTAACATGAACACATTTAGTACACATCTTTTGTCACTCACCTTAGCAGATAAACTAATGTTAATTACCTACGTTCAGATAGCCAGGTTTAAAATGTGGGCCTTTATTTGCCATTTTAATTAATGGACTGGAGTTCTGAATTGAAAGATTTTTCTTTTCTTGACAGATCTTGTAAAAGTGAGGAGTTTATTTCGGTGTTTAAGTACCAGTGCCTGGTACATGAGTGTCTGTTTATGCATCTTTCATTCTCCTGAGGACAGGTCATTTGGGTTTCAAAACTCATTTGTAATTAAGGCTTTGGAGAACTTTTACCTGCGTGTTGGTACATGAAAACTGATAATGCAGAAAAATTCACCCAAACTGTGTGAAAGACTGAGTCCAGTTTTGCAACGAGTAGCACAGGATACAAAAACCTTTGAACATTTTAAAGCCATTATAACAAATTCAGCTGCTATAGATGGTGGAAGATGCCAGCCTGCTTCCCCAGAACGGCTGCCCCTCAGGAGCTACGCTTAGTCTCTTCTTTGACCTTTAATGTTGACAGCAGTGGAGGCAAATGACAGCAGATGATACCAGAGTCAGCAGCAGTCAAGTCAGTTTGTCAAACATTCTTCTTTTCACAGCTCTTAATGCAGATTTAACGGGTTTACCAGAGCAGATGGAAAGAGGAGTGGAAGAGGAATAGATGGGAGAGCAGGGTAAGGGTCACCACTCTCCGAGAAGAAAGGTTTGCGAGGGAGGAATGTGATGGTTATAAGCAGTAGATTACACAAGGAAGGAGACAGCATAACTCAAAAACATTTGTCCTCTTAGTAATACTGTCTATGATGCTTTTTTTTTTTCCTACTGTCACTTATTACACAGTGGGAATGTCTGGAAGAGCTCCAAAACTCACCCTTTCCTTTACGGAATTTAGCAAGCAAAAATGTGTCTGAAAAGGTAAGAAGTACTAAGACATATGGATGGAAGGGATATTGTACATTTTGGACAAAGCTTGTTAGAAATGTTGGAGAATCTTGAAAAAGAAATTAAAGCTGCACAAGCAAATGGCTTTCTGTAAATTCAGGCTTGAAAAATATACAGATAGTTTTTGTTTGGGAAAAAACCTCTTGCAAGGACCAGGGTGAGTGCTGGGGTTTCAATGTGTGTGCTCAGATGGAGGGAAATTCAGAGAAAGTACTTCGCGAATTTACAGGTTATAAGCCATACAAGTTTTTTATTTTAGAGCTTGGCAGCTAGTATCCAAACTGTTTTATAATTCGGTCCAAATTATTGATGTTTTTGGCATTATAATTATAGCAATCAGTGTTAGTAAGTGCTTTATAAGCTCTAAATTAGTCATGTTAAGAATTTTCGATTTTGACTTTGCTCATAGGCTATATTGAGACACTGCTGTATTCAAGAAAGCCTTAGCAATCCCAAAAATCAGCTTTAGTGGTTTGCCATTCCAGCAGTGAGATCTGTGCTCTCTGTTGACAGACATCTCATGCATTTCAGCAGTGATTTAGTTAAAGTACCATTTAACATGAAAACCCAGATGACTGTGAGCGAGTTGCTACTGCCGTTGTATTAAGTAGAATTAGTGAGTTCCCTCTGTCACTTAGAAACTCAATTTGCCCTATACATCTTCCTTCTGGGGTCAAATCCAGCTAAGTCTATAGCTCAGTCGGCACATTTGCAAGGATTTAGTCTGTAACTAAGCAAAACGTAGGTCCCTCTTTATGCAGTTACTTAATGTCAGAGCATAGGATACAGTGGAATACACAGCAGTGATCATGTTTGCAGCCCTACAAAGGTATACGTTCTGTGAAAACTGGTAAAAAGTGAACACATAGAGGGGCTGTGTGTCCTTTGATAGGGAATACCTACTGAGCTGAGTGGCGTTTTCAGCTGTAACAGTCTCACCACAGCAAGTGCCATGGAAATTGTGAAGGAGTGCAAACTCCGATATTGAGAATCATTCTGAGGCTGAAGAATTGACTTCTGAATTTGACTTCAAAACCTCATGTTCTCCATTTTTGTTTATAAATCCTTGTCTGAAGCAAGTTGCCTTTTGCCCCTTTCTTCAAGTTTTGCCAAAAGGAGCTGACCCATTGGAGTATTGCCACTGACTTCCCTGGAAGCATGGCTTGCAGCTGGGAGCAAGATTTATAGGCTTCAAATTATCTATCTTTGCTGCTGCTATGTCAAACTAAAAGAAAGTAGAACAAACATCCACTTCTGAGCACAAACCTCTGCCTTTTGACTTTGGTGTCAAAAGTGTCCTTGCTTCCTTTTGCTTGTTTAGATTTTATTTATTGAGGGGTTTCTAGTAACTTCTGCCTGCAAGACCACTTTTGTAACTTCTTTTGTCCCATTTGTCTATTTTAATTTAAATGTTAACCTTTCTGATTCTTAAGTATCTTCATTTTCCAGGTGACAATCTGTTTCTTTTCTTTCCTTTTCTTGGGGTAGGCTGGTTTTTCCCATTATCTATTGCCTGTCCTTAAACCAATGAATAGGCTGTAAAAACAGTGTCCGTAACATCTCCTCCTGCAGAAGTGAGCAGACAAAGGGACCCTCTGTGCTTCTGATACCTTGATTATGAAGGGACAATGGCAGCTCTCTGCCGGCACTGCACGCCAGGCTTTGCTCCTTTACAGCTCCGGCATAGCAAGTCCAAAACCGCTAACAGAATAGATACTGATGGTATTGCTTTTGCACAATCACAAACATTGTGTGGGAAAATATACTGGATTCTCTACCACGGCTAGTGTTTTTAGTATTTTTAGATATTTTTTTTTTCTTCTTGATTTTCCTATGTTTTGGAACGACATTACAATCAGCTAGTACTTCCCCGGAAATTAGAATAAACTGCAGAATTTGGCGTTAGTGTTTTGTGGAAATTAGGAGACATTGTTACATGGCATTTTAGACCAGCACAATGCCTGGATGCCTGTGTATAAATTCTAGCGGCACCATTTCTGGCTATATTGCAGAAAGTGATGGCCCCCAGAGCTTTCAAATATGTTCAGTTAGCTTCCCAGTAACTCAACAAGGGATGTTTTTGTGACAGACAAATGGTTAATTGCTGAACCAAAAATTAGTAGTTGCCTTGGGAGCAATAATCATGGTTTGGCTCTATTTATACAAACAGAATGTAACAAGAACTAATAATTGTTTTTAATGCATTATTTTTAAAAGATTAAAATAACTCCTGGCATGTCTGTGAAAAGGTAATATCTTTGAAATGGGAAGTTTTACCATAACTTGGAAGTGTTGAGTGTCCTCAAAGTCATGTCTCAGAAAACGTGGTGAAAAAGGTTTCCATAATGAAAAAAGAAAACCCAAAACAACCAACCAAAAAGACAAAACAGGCTAAGGGTGAATGCAAAGCAGCAGTAAAACAGAACTGATGCAGAAAGTCTGGAATAAAAGACAAGAAATGTGTAGAAGATAGAAAACCATTGTTAAAGGAAGCTAAAGAAAGCAATACAATGTCTATGCTGAAATTAGGAGCAGTGAGGGGCAAAATGTGTATAGATGGATACCCATTTTACACTCTGGGAACTGCAACAAGGAAAAATCCTAATTTGGATATTCGGATATGAGTCTCAGAGAAGGACCCAAATAACACTGTAAGTAATTTTTCCAAAATGGTGTTCTGAGTGCAGTACAGTGACTAGAAAATGTGGTGTGACCCTTGGATGAATAAAAATATTAGCAAGAAATAGAAATGTGGTCTAACATTTTATGTAGCCTTAATAAGATACTGTCTAGAATTTTGTCTAAGTCCCTATTTTAAGACAGATGTGGAAGCAGTGAAGAGCATGAAAAAGAAGATGAGAAAATAATCCTTCCCAAAACAGGGTAAAGGACCTCAATCTGTTCCACTCACTGACAGAGTGGAGGTGATTTGATTACTGGGTTTGGATTCCCGCATCAAGAGAAAATATGAAGGGTTTTCCAGCTCACTGGGAAAGATTTAAAATTACCCAATGAGCTGAAAGCAGAAATCAGATAAAACAGCACCATTTAGCAGTGAGGGTAAACATTAGAGCACCTTACCAGTCCTTAAATGAGATTAGATAACCTTCTTTAAAGATCTGCCTTAAATGTGGCTTCTGGGAGACATCCTGTGCCCTGCACTTGTGGGGGTCTGGCTGCCTCGTTCCTTCTGACCTTGCTCTCAATGCAAATACATGTCCCATTTACCCATTTTATGGGCTGTAGCCAGAACACAGTAAGATCAGCATCGCTTTCAACACGGTCCTAATGCTTCCCAGTCGATGTTAAGGTACTAATTGTCATCATTGCCTTAATGACTTGTAGTCAATAGCTATAATTAAGTCTTCATATATATATACACCTATATATATATATATATGGATATATATAATACTGAATGGTCTAGAAAGGATGGAAACTGATGAGGTCTTTGGGTTTTTTCACATTACAAAAGGTAGTGTGTACCTTATGAAAACTTTAAGTACCAGATTTAGAACTAAGAATCTGTGCTTTCTGACAGAGTGCATAATTATACAGCATAAATGTATAATTGTAAATATTATGCATTTATAGAGGATAAATCTATCAATGGATATTAAACACAATGGTGTGAATACTGTATCTAATTCAAGAAAATATTAATTGTTGAGAACTGGGACAGTTTTCCAAAAAGAAAAATCATACATACATTTTTGCAAAATCCTTGCCAAATATTCATTAATAGCTACTGTCAGAACCGGAAGAGTAGATTAGGTGGTTCTGTGATCCAGGACAGTATCTATTCTGTTCTTAAACCTCATATCTTAAGAATATCCAGTTGATCACAAGGTTCAGGAAAGATTATTTTCCTCCATGATCCAACTTGTATATGTATGCTCAGAAATGAATAATTTCTCCCTTCCCTTAAAACATCAATGTTGGATGCAACTGGAGAAGATATGCCAGACTGAGTAGGCCAGCACTTTGAGGGGGTATTGAGAATCCTCTGCTTTAAATGCTCGGCTGGTACATCTTAGCCAGCTGGTGAGGATTAAATTGATCATGAGACTTGGGGCAGGGATGAATTTTCCACAAGTCAGATTAGAAGGAACCTTGGGATTTTTTTCAGTTTTTGTTATAGCTTGGAGCATGGATCATTTCTCACCTGATCAATTCCCTGTTATTGTTGAAGCCCTAGGTAACACCATGTTCTTTTCTATACCCTGCCTATGGCATTTAATAATTTAGTTTTTCATGGGCTGAAATGATGTAGTTTAGCTCAAATTACTGGGCTCAGTACAAGGTAAATGGAGGAAAATTAATGTCTTCTGTTACAGAGCTCAGCCTGAGTTGTCTAATCGTTCCTTCTGGTATTAAACATAAAACTTTGCCTTTGCAAATCAATTTGGCCTGAAAAGTCAAAAGTGGAAGGAATTTCAGAAAGGTTGGGGGGAGTTTTCCTGCAAACTTTGAAAACAGTGTCAATTTTTTTTGTTTCTATTATGTGACTAACTCAGTTTGAAATCAAGACTTTTGTCTAATGTTTCCTGTATGTTTTTCTTTCAAATTTTCCATGTAGTTAAAGGTACTTGAAGCTGTAGGTTCAGAATATATAATGCAATAATAAGAACAATGTAGTTAGAATTTGGAGTTCATTTTCATAGAATCATAGAATATTTTGGGTTGGAAGGAACCTTTAGAGGTCATCTAGTCCAACCCCCTTGCAGTGAGCAGGAACACCTTTAACTAGATCAGGTTGCTCAGAGCCCCGTCCAACCTGACCTTGAATGTTTCCAGGGATGAGGCCTCCACCACCTCTCTGGGCAACCCGTTCCAGCGCTTCACCACCCTCATTGTAAAAAATTTCTTCCTAATATCCAGTCTAAATCTACCCTCCTTTAGTTTAAAACCATTACCCCTTGTCCTGTCACAACAGGCCTTGCTAAAAAGATTGTCCCCATCTTTCCTACAGGCCCCCTTAAGTACTGAAAGGCTGCAATAAGGTCTCCCCGCAGCCTTCTCTTCTTTAGGCTGAACAACCCCAACTCTCTCAGCCTGTCCTCATAGGAGACGACGTTCCATCCCTCTGACCATTTTTGTGGCCCTCCTCTAGACCCACTCCAACAGGTCCATGTCCTTCTTGTGTTGAGGGCTCCAGAGCTGGAGGCAGGGCTCCAGAGCTGGAGGCAGTACTCCAGGTGGGGGTCTCACCAGAGCGGAGTAGAGGGGCAGAATCACCTCCCTCGACCTGCTGGCCATGCTTCTTTTGATCTAGCCCAGGATACGGTTGGCCTTCTGGGCTGTGAGCGCACATTGCCGGCTCATGTCCAGCCTTTCATCCACCAGTACCCTCAAGTCCTTCTCTGCAGGGCTTCTCTCAATCCCTTCATCCCCCAGCCTGTATTGATACCGGGGATTGCCCTGACCCATGTGCAGGACCTTGCACGTGGCCTTGTATGAACCTCATGAGGTTCACAGAGGCCCATGTCCCCAGCTTGTCCAGGTCTCTTTGGATGATATCCCGTCCCTCAGGCGTGTCAACTGTACCATGCAGCTTGGTGTCATCTGTAAACTTGCTGAGGGTGCACACAATCTCGCTGTCTATGTCATTGATGAGAATATTAAACAGCACTGGTCCCAGTATGGACCCCTGAGGGACACCACTTGTCACTGGTCTCCATTTGGACATCGAGCTGTTGACCACTACCCTCTGGATGTGACCATCTAACCAATTCCTTATCCACTGAACTGTCCACCCATCAAATCTATATGTCCCCAATTTAGAGAGAAGCATGTTGTGGGGGACTGTGTCAAAGGCTTTACAAAAGTCCAGGTAGATGACCTTGCTTTTCCCTTGTCCACTGATGCAGTCACTTGATCATAGAAAGCCACTAGGTTGGTCAGGCAGGACATGTCCTTGGTGAAGCCATGCTGGCTGTCTCAAATCACATCCCTGTCCTCCATGTGCTTTAGCATAGTTTCTAGGAGGATCTGTTCCATGATGTTCCCAGGCACAGAGGTGAGGCTGACAGGTTGGTAGTTCCCAGGGTCCTCCTTTCTACCCTTTTTAAAGATGGGCACAATGGTTCCCTTCTTCCAGTCCCCAGGGACTTCACCTGACTGCTATGACTTTTCAAATATTATGGACAGTGGCTTGGCAACTACATCAGCCATTTTAGGGATAATTTGGCGCCAGCCCTGCTAACAATGATTGAAGGAGAATTGCCTATCTACTCCTGGGACTGTTAGTGCCAATTTGACCACTGCGTATAGTGGGACCAGGATAAGTTTTCTTATTGCTGTCTTTCTCTCCCATGACAGTACATAGTTATCATTATTTTGGTAGGGAATTCCTTGGATAGCATGATATTAACCATGCCGACTATGCCTACACCATAAAGAAAACCTTCCCAGAGGGGATCCTTGGTTGCCAGGCTTGGTGATACATAGTGCCTGACTCCTCAAGAGCTGGTATGTCATACCCACACTGCATACCCAGATATCTTATGGACATGATGTATCTCCCCTGGGGACCTAGAACAACTTCACCTTTTTTTATAGGTTTTAGCAACAAAATGCCAGAGCATACAATGTTGCAGTCCAGCAGTTTGGTACCTCAGCAGAAAGCTGAGACTGTGTGTGGTGTGCTCTGACTCATGGGATGAACATGAGGACACATCCTGCTGGCATAATATTTGGGGCCTGGTCTAAGCTGTCCCCAGCTAGAATTCAAATTTCAGCTCAAGGAGAACAAATAATTTTTTCCCCCCAAAATACCGTGTGAGAACATACTTGGATCCTTATAAAATCATGGCCTGGGACCAGCGAATGAGCAGAGAAATTAAGTTGTTTGATAGTAGAGAAGCAGCCAGTGTTGATTTTTTTCCCCACTCAGATGCAGGATTCAAGTAGTTGGGGAAGGAGCAGCATTCAGAGGTTTTTCAGGTCATGTTCTGGCTTTTATTTTTCTTTCCCAGATGAGAAGCTAAATGTCACATGAGAAACTCAGTGGTGGGCAGGAGATCTTTGCCCTCACAAAGAGCAGTGACCATCTTTCAGTTTGTGAATATTATCTTGGTCGTGTGTCAAGGTGGACTACAGTCAAACACCTTCACCCACCTCATCAAGAAAGCAAGCCCAGTTTGAGAAGTCAGCCCATTCTCTATTCATTGCTTGGTTGTGAATTTGAATGAAATAACTAGCTCCAAAATAAAGGATAACGTGTTTTGGAAGGGGAAGGCTGGTGTTCAAGCACTGGTGTATTGTTTTATTAGAAAATTATGATCGTTTTGCATAACATTTAACAAAACCAGTTCCATTTTGGGATTGACTGAAGCAAGTTGTACAGTACGATTGTAGTATGACAAATAGAAATCACAGTATTTGTTCTTGACAGGCATTATTTAAGCTAAAGGAGAATAAAATTCATTTTTGCAGTATTACCAAGATTTTAAGTTCCATCACCAGAGCACACATGTAAGAGATATTCAAAAGGTATAGTGAAAGTTGATGAAATTTAAGCTTCTTATGATATCTTGATGCATCCCAATAAGGACACATGGGCTGAAATGTAGCTGAAGAGGGAATTTATATCTTCTTCAAGGGATTGAGAAAGCAATATGGGAGGTACAGGAGTGCATGGGCTCCTATGGCAGTTGTATAAAGAAAAAAGTTATACAAAGTAAAAGTTTGGGGAAAGAACTAATTGTTCTATGTCACTTTGGAAGTATTTGTTTGCATTAATAAATCACCTCCTGTGTGAGGTTAAACCTGCAGTAGATTTTAAGCAGCTGAGTGTAAAACTAAATTGTCAAAACCACCTCTATGGATCCCTGACCCTGGACACACTGAAAAGCTGCAGAGACCCCTGGTCTTGCCCATAACATGGGTGGTTTTGGTGACAGGACCTTGGTGTTGCTTTGCCATCTCTTCCACCCCAGTGCCATCTTCCCTCCTGGAACAGCTGTTTGGGCTGGCTGGGTTTTTTTGACTGATAAGTAGTAGATGGTTGAGAGTCAGAGTTAGATGGTAGAAAGTCACACCAGGATGTCTTTTGCTGTTTGAGCTGGGCAATAGAAAATTCTGAGGAGACAAACATATCTAAAGTTTCCCATTCCTGCAAAGCATAGACTCTTCTCTCTGGTAGTGAGCCACAGCCTCAGCTGCTCTGCTGGAGCTGGGCTTCACCCCGGCAGTCCTGGACCCCAGGAGCAGACAACAAAGTCTGCAGCTCCTCTTTATTTCACATCCATGTTACTAAAGCACGTGCCAGAAACCATGAGATGTGCATTCCCTCTACCAAGAGGGAAAAAAAGCTGGAGAAAGAGGCATTAAGTCTCATTCAGTATGACAAAGAGAATATTTATGAGTATATACCCAGGGAACTACAGGCCAGTCAGTCTCACCTCTGTGCCCGGCAAGATCATGGAGCAGATCCTCCTGGAAACTATGCTAAGGCACATGGAAAATAAAGAAGTGATTCGTGGTTTCATGGCTTCACTAAGGGCAAATCATGCCTGACAAATTTGGTGGCCTTCTATGACGGGGTTACAGCGTTGGTGGATAAGGGAAGAGCAACTGACATCATCTACCTGGACTTGTGCAAAGCATTTCACACTGTCCCTCATGACACCCTTACCTCTAAATTGAAGAGGCATGGATTTGACGGATGGACCACTCAGTGGATAAGGAATTGGCTGGATGGTCGCACTCAAAGACTTGCGGCCAATGGCTCAATGTCCAAGTGGAGACCAGTGACGAGTGGCATTCCTCAGGGGTCGGTATTGGGACCGGTGCTGTTTAACATCTTTGTTGGTGACATGGACAGTGGGGTTGAGTGCACCCGCAGCAAGTTTGCTGATGACACCAAGCTGTGTGGTGCAGTTGATGTTCTGGAGGGAAGAGATACCATCCAGAGGGACCTTGACAGGCTTGAGAGGTGGGACGGTGTGAACCTCATGAAGTTCAACAAGGCCAAGTGCAAGGTCCTGCACAGGGGTTGGGGCAATCCCCAGTATCAATACAGGCTGGGCAGAGAATGGATTGAGAGCAGCCCTGAGGAGAAGGGCTTGCGGTGTTGGTTGATGAGAAGCACACCATGACCCAGCAATGTGGGCTTGCAGCCCAGAGAGCCAGACATATCCTGGACTGCATCAAAAGAAGCATGACCAGCAGGTCAAAGGAGGTGATTCTGCCCCTCTACTCTGCTCTTGTGAGGCCCCACCTGGAGTACTGCCTCCAGCTCTGGGGTACCCAACATAAGGACATGGACTTGTTGGAGCGAGTCCAGAGGAGGGCCACGAAGATGATCAGAGGCATGGAACACGTCTGCTATGAGGAAAAGCTGAGAGAGTTGGGGTTGTTCAGCCTGGAGAAGGCTGCGGGGAGACCTTATTGCAGCCTTCCAGTACCTGAAGGGGGCCTACAAGAAACCTGGAGAGGCACTTTTTACAAGGGCGTGTAGTGATAGGACAAGGGCTAATGGCTGTAAACTGAAAGAAGGTAGATTTAGATTAGACATAAGGAAGAAATTTTTTACTATGAGGGTGGTGAGGCACTGGAACAGGTTGCCCGGAGAAGTTGTGGATGCCCCATCCCTGGAAATGTTCAAGCCCAGGTTGGATGGGCTTTGAGCAACCTGGTCTAGTGGAAGGTGTCCCTGCCCATGGCAGGGGTTTGGAACTAGATGATCTTTAAGGTCCCCTCCAACCCAAACAATTCTATGATTCTGTGATATAGGTGTATATGGGAGTTTAACTCATAATCACTAACCTGTGTATTACTTTGGCAAAGCACAGCAAAGTTTTTTCACCATCACCCAGTCCAAGACCAAGGATGAAACCAAGCTGGGATATTGAATGGAGGCACCTTGTCTCCATAGGCTCGTGCACTCCATGTCTTGCCAAGGTAGCTTGGATACCTGAAGGAATTACTCAGAGAAGTACAGGTCTCTGTCTAAGGCAGGGTGGTGGTATGAAATAAGTAAGTGGTCTTAGTGCAGCATCTAGTGGACAAATGCCCACATCACAAAAACCCTTATGCTTCTGGCTGACTGTTGCAGGAAGATTAGCAACGGAGAGAGGGACCGTGAAGAGCAAAATCCACTTTAGTTGTAAGAGGCATCGCTCTTCCTAATGAGGCACACTGGCAAATGGAAGAAACTCATTCTAATATTACCCATTTTACAAATGTGAAATAGATAAATAGGGAACCTGAGGCAACATAGATTGATTTAAATCAAAGTAAATTAAATCATTGGTTATAATCATGAATTGAATCAGAGGCAGGAAATCTTCAGTTAAACTGCGATTTTTTTAATTTCATTTGCATTTTATGTCCTAAGGAATATTTCTCATTGACTTGTGCAATGACTTAAATGTGGTGATGTGCAGACAGATATGGGTTTTACACAAAACTTGATTCTCCTTATTTCCTAGTGGGAAGGATGCATTGAGAAGGGTGCACAATACCTACACATTCATTGAATAAATTATATTGTTTATACTATATTTTCTCTGTCCTAATTTTTTTATTTTTACATTACATTTGAGTTAACCAGTTGCTAAGTTAATTAGAGAGATGGTGGATTGAAAATCTGGTGTGTTGGTGTCTAACAGAGCAAATAGATAATCCGCGGGATTTTCAAAACTGATAAGCAGACAGGCACTTTATTCTCAATAACATAAATGTATCTGAACTAAATCAGAATTAGGTGCCTACTCTTGGTAGACACCTTTCAAAGTCTCACATTTTTAGGTACTTTTAAAAACTGGCCATGTGTTCTTTAAATTTTAGTTATTGTAGATCTTATATTGTCCTATCTGGCTTTTGTTTATAAATTGGAAGAGGAGAACAGCATGTCTGCTAATTTATTTCTGAATCATTTTCTCAGATTTCAATGGATTAATTCACAAGAGGAGAATATTCCCGCTGCATCTGATAATAAATAGAAACTAAAAGAAATTAAGGCAAATGCTTATTTACACAACAGCAGAAAGTACTGACCTTTGGAAAATATGTAAATATTTACATTCAGTCTTCTGTAAAAGCTACAATACATGCTAATGTGACATATTTATGAAGTTTGAGCTGTCATAAAAAATAGCGATTTCTCAGTTTCAGCTATGTTACTATGGAAAAAGGTAGCACTCCTTAACTCTTTAAAATCTGGAGATGAATCACTGGTGCAATACACTTTTTTATTTCTTTAACTGGTTGTAGTAACTTTAGTAAGTCTAGACTTAACATAAGTTGTCATGAGTCTGAATTGTAATGCTTTTATTTTTAAAAAGAAAAATATATTCAATTTAAATTCTCAACAAATCTGATTTTTAAAAGTGAGTTTTAGTTTTTTAATTTTAAAAAGTCAGCCCTACTGACCACTGGGCTATTATGGACCAATGCCTTCTTTGCCCCATGTCTTGTCTCTGGATGTGAAGCTCTCCTCAGGGCCCCAGGCACCCATGGGACATCCTCACCAACTTCCCCCAGCCTTGAGCATACACATTGGCTGGAAGAGGGAACTTCATGGTGCAGACTCTGTGGAGGGTGAGGCCTGTTTTCCTTCCCTCATCCTTTCAGCTATGGGCAGAGCACCAGAGAGTGATGTCCACTGGCTCATTGGGTACCTCCAGCGAGCTGTTGCAGGTGCTCTGCTCAGGTTGCCCCTCTGGTTCCCTACCAACATATTTTTGATTCTGTGGCACTTGTACCATTTTTCTTTTCTCACTTGTGCCTTCACCATGCCCAATCAATTGCTTTTCTCATTTTCCTCTTCTCCTTTCATCCTTTCTTTCCCTGGGAGGGCTTTATGCTATAGTAACAGTAGGAGAATTTGTTTAAGGAGAGCATGTGACCATGGCCTCTTTCTATGATCTTTCTGATCTCTACAAATTCATAAAATCATAGAATTGTTTGGGTTGGAGGAGACCTTAAAGATCATCTAGTTCCAAACCCCTGCCATGGGCAGGGACACCGTCCACTAGACCAGGTTGCTCAAAGCCCATCCAACCTGGGCTTGAACATTTCCAGGGATGGGGCATCCACAACTTCTCCGGGCAACCTGTTCCAGTGCCTCACCACCCTCACAGTAAAAAATTTCTTCCTTATGTCTAATCTAAATCTGCCTTCTTTCAGTTTACAGCCATTAGCCCTTGTCCTATCACTACACGCCCTTGTAAAAAGTGCCTCTCCAGGTTTCTTGTAGGCCCCCTTCAGGTACTGGAAGGCTGCAATAAGGTCTCCCCGCAGCCTTCTCCAGGCTGAACAACCCCAACTCTCTCAGCTTTTCCTCATAGCAGATGTGTTCCGTGCCTCTGATCATCTTCGTGGCCCTCCTCTGGACTCGCTCCAACAAGTCCATGTCCTTCTTATGTTGGGTACCCCAGAGCTGGAGGCAGTACTCCAGGTGGGGCCTCACAAGAGCAGAGTAGAGGGGCAGAATCACCTCCTTTGACCTGCTGGTCATGCTTCTTTTGATGCAGCCCAGGATATGTCTGGCTTCATCCTGGATTCCATTCTCTTCTTATTCCAGCTTCTTCTAGGTCATTAAAACTATTGTTAAAATGCAGTGGTGTCCATAAGATGATTGTTTTTATTACATCAGACATGGCCATGATTGCCATAAATCTATTATAAAATGAATAGACATGTGAGTGAGGGGTACCCATGGACATCATTTACTTCAACTCTAGCAAGACTTTTGACATGCCTCCTCTTGTATCCAGGCTGGGATGTTATTGTGTGGATTGCTGGACAACTAGACAATAACAAACTGGTTGAACGATCAGACTCAGAGGGTAATGATTAGTGGGTCACTCTCTACCTTGAGACTGGTGATAACTGGAGTACCACAGGAGTCTATCCTGGGGCTTGTCTTCTTTATCAATTGATCTTTATCAACGACCTGAAGATGAGGATCACATGCTTGTCAAGTCAGCAGACAACACAGTGCGGGGAGAAGTTGACATTCTCAAGGGCAGGGCTGCCATCCACAGGGACCTGGATGGTCTGGAGGATAAGGCCAACAGAAAACTCAGGAAATTCAACACGTATCAACAGGAGTAGAGCCAGGATACCCAGGGAAGTGATTATGTCCCTCTTCTCAAAGTGTGTTAGGCCCCATGCACCTTGCAGCGCAAGAAAGATGTTGATAAATTCAAGCAAGTTTAGCAGATGTCCACCAAGATGGTCAGAGCTGGAGCACTTTCCCTTCAAGGAGAGACTGAAAGACCCAGGCTTGTTCAGCCTTCGAAGGGATGGCTTCAAGGGGGACCTAACCACAGACCCCAGTGGTTACAAGCTGGTCCTCAAGGAGATGGAACCAGGCTTTTCACAGTGGCATATGGCAGAAGGACGAGAGGTAATTGGCTTATATCGAAATGAGGGAGGTTCAGAATGGATATAGTGAGAAGCTTTCACCACTGCAACAGCCAAGCAGTGGGCCACGTTGGCCAGAAAGGCTGTGCAGTCTCCATACTTGGGAGTTTTCAAGACTTAGCTGGATAAAACCCTGAGTAACCTTGTCTTCGTAACTAACCTGTAACTTCGTAGTTGCTTTGAGCAGGACTTTGGACCACTGACTGCCTGAGGTCCCTTCCAACATGAATTACCCTGTGATTCTGAGATCTAAATTTCTTCACATTAAATAATGCATGGCATAGAACATTCCTTGCTCCTAGTAAAAACACCTTGGTCTTCCATCTTCCTTCCTGTAAAAAAAAGAAACATTTTTTAGAACTATCAGATTTTCTCATGGTATGAGAAATGCGTCTGCACTGAAAACTGGCAATATATTCCATTGTGCAAGATAGCTGTAAGAAACCTGTACAGAAACATCTAATATCAGGAATGGTCAGTTCGTAAGAGCTATGTTTCTTCATCTTGAGATATTTTTCAGTTTATCTTTCTTTAGAACAGAGTAGTGGAAGTTAAAATTAACCCTTCTTTGGTTGTAGGATGTTTCTAACCCACATAATTGCAGAGAAATACTTTAAAATATGACCCGCATGCACCCTGATGTCTCAAATAAGAGGAACAGATTATGGGTAGAGTTTCCATTTCTGCTTAAACTCCTCCATAGGGTCAAGTTTCAGCTGGTTGATACCACTGCATCAAACTCTGCCCAAGAGTGGTTGGTAAGAGACTCCAGATGTGTGTTTCTGGCTGTGATATTCTGTGGTGGGTTGACCCTGGCTGGATGCCAGGTGCCCACCAAAGCTGCTCTATCACTCCCCCTCCTCAGCTGGACAGGGGAGAGAAAATTTAACGAAAGGCTCATGGGTCAAGATAGGGACAGGGAGAGATCACTCAGCAGTTACCGTCATGGGCAAACTTGGGGAAATTAGCTTAATTTATTAACAATCCAATCAAAGTAGAGTAATGAGAAATAAAATCAAGTCTTAAAACACCTTCCCTCCACTCCTCCCTTCTTCCTGGGCTTAAGTTCACTCCCGATTATTCCCTACCTCCTCCCCCCTGGGCGGAGCAGGGGGACGGGGAATGGGGGTTGCGGTTACTTCATCACACATTGTCTCTGCTGCTCCTTCGTCCTCAGGGGGCGGACTACTCACACTCTTCCCCTGCTCCAGTGTGGGGTCTCTCCCATGGGAGACAGTCCTCTATTAACTCCTCCAACATGAGTCCTTCCCATGGGCAGCAGTTCTTCATGAACTGCTCCAGCGTGGGTCCCTTCCCCAGGGTGCAGCCCTTCAGGAACAGACTGCTCCAGCATAGGTCCCCCGCGGGGTCACAAGTCCTGCCAGCAAACCTGCTCCAGCGTGGGCTCCTCTCTCCATGGATCTGCAAGGTCCTGCCAGGAGCCTGCTCCAGCGTGGGCTTCCCACAGGGTCACAGCCTCCTTCAGGCATCCACCTGCTCTGGCATGGGGTCCTCCACAGGCTGCAGGTGGATATCTGCTGCACTATGGACCTCCATGGGCTGCAGGTGGATATCTGCTGCACTATGGACCTCCATGGGCTGCAGGTGGATATCTGCTCCACCATGGACCTCCATGGGCTGCAGGTGGATACCTGCTCCACCATGGACCTCCATGGGCTGCAGGGGGACAGCCTGCCTCACCATGGTCTTCACCATGGGCTGCAGGTGAATCTCTGCTCCGGCGCCTGGAGCATCTCCTCCCCTTCCTCCTTCACTGACCTTGGTGTCTGCAGAGTTGTTCCTCTCACATATTCTCACTCCTCTCTCCAGCTGCAATTTTGCAGGGTTTTTTTGTTCCCCCTTCTTAAATCTGTTATCCCAGAGGTGCTACCACCTTTGCTGATGGGCTTGGCCTTGGCGAGCGGCAGGTCCGTCTTGGAGCCGGCTGGCATTGGCTCTATCAGACGTGGGGGAGGCTTCTAGGAGCTTCTTACAGAAGCCACCCCTGTAGCTCCCCCCGCTACCAAAACCTTGCCATGCAAACCCAATACATATTCATAACGGATCAGCAACTACCATAGTAGATATAATTCTCCCACAGCTACCGAATCCTGTTCAGCTTCTCTTCTTTGTGTTCTGGTGCCAAGATGTGACACAAGCTTCATGATATTCTGGCAGAGATGGGATGTGCCAGCAGGAAGGGAAGAGCAGACTGCCTGGGACGTGGAGGGAAGGGTACAGGTGGCAGGCAAGAACAGTTGACAGAGCCTCAGATGTCAGCCTACATTCACGTGGCTGCAACGTCATCTTCAGTTACAGCAGCCATGCAAATAGTTCTCTTAATTTAAAGGCAGCTCAGCTCTACAGGCATAAAGACCTCCCAGATTGTTACCCAAATATGGGACATGAAGTTGTGGGGAATCTTAGGGGTAATCAGTTCATCCTAGGAAAGTCACTTTTACCAGCAGCCAGAAATCCTGTGTAGATGTTAGAGGAAGGCTCAGCTGTGGCTTTACGACTCTGCCCTTGGTTGTAAGGCAGCCTCCTACCTTCTGACTCTTTTCTGCTTTCCAGAACGTGCCTGGCTCAGCCTGACTACTCCAATTTACAGAATAGCACCCTTCAAAGCTAGGCAGTACTTAATTTCAATCTGGCATTCATACATGGAATATTAACACAGGTAATTCCCCTTAAAGCCATGTTTGTCCCTGGTACATTGATGGAGGATTTGACCGCGTGAGCATCCTTAAACTCTGAGGGGCTCCATACGTGCTTTTTGTTGACATTTATTCTCATGTGCTAAATTGTTTAAATCTATTGTTACACATAAAGATGCAGTGAGGGGAGTAAAAGTGAAGCCATATATTGACTTTATCACTAACAATATTCTTCAAAGAATATAAATCTTCTTGTGGCGTACATATGCAGGCATATACATTATGTACAAATAGTTTAACAGTTTCTTTATTAATTCTCTGCCACAACTATAAAATAACTTGTATGTCACATTGACACCAGAAACAAGCATAATTTCCAGGTAAACAGCTGTCTTAAGTACTCCTCCAGGAAATTTATGTAACTTTAGCTCCTTCCTACGGCTGAAAATGCAATAGTCTAAACCAGATGCCACCGTTACATATCCTTAGAAAAAGAGGTATAATTATTGGTTGTGGCTGGCAGTTTATCTTATTCAGAAAAGTGGTTTCATATTAAAAGAACAGAATTCCAACATTTCTGTTAACCCTCCAGAGTAAAACAAGCTGGTGTATATATTCACAGCTGAATGAATCTGTTTCTTTAAACACTGTAATTTTCAATAATACCTGCAGATGAGTTATTTAATTTTTAAGATATAGACACAGATATAGATAGATGTAGATACAGATATAGAAATAGATACTTTTCACCTCTCCAGAACAATTTTCATAACAATTTTCATTGGTCTAACTTTAATTACTAGGCCTTTGGGGAGGTATTGTCATCTCTTATACTGTGTAGTACAAAACACATTTGTAGCAATCACTAAATAACAGACAGAAATAATATGATTGAGAGTAGAAACATAGAATGAATGTACACTGACATTCACCTTTGAGAAATGTAGGAAAATTCATATGTTAGGGAGTGGCAGAAGTAACCTAAAAGAGATTTATCAGAGGACAAAGATCTTTACAACAATAATGTTGAAACAGAAGTAGAGGTAATAATAACAAAACTAAAGACCACGGTCCTGCACATTCATCTACATATATGTAAGGATTTGAACTCATGGTCAAGTTACCATGGATTAACATGATGCCACATGTCTGTTGAGTACGTGATTGACGGTGCCTGTGCTCTTTTCCTGCAGTAAATATGAGGTAATGCAATTTAACTTCATTTCCAGTAAAAGAGGAGTTTGCCATAGATTAAGAGTAAACATAAGGACTGTTGCCACAATTCATTTGAGGCAAAATCAATTGTTAAATTAAGGTAATTTGGCAATCGATCTGAACATTGAGTGTTTGCAGACTTAAAATGTTAAAGCAGTCACAACAGAGTACTCTTTGGCAAACTACAGGCAAGTGGTCAGCAACGGTGACAAAGATGGTGCTTGGTGTTTCAATGTCCCAGAACAAGACTAGAGCCATGTCCTTTTGAGCAAAGGATTAGTGAGAAGCACCATTCTCCAAATCTGGGGATCCTGGGTGCCACCTCTCAGCTGGCTCCCTAGGACCTGAATGCGATTCCTGCTTAGTACGAGGACCCATTTTGATAAAAATCCACTGTTAGTCTCACTGTGCACATCTTTAGCCTCCCGGCTCATTCCAGGGTCCTGGTGCTCTGGCTGTACGTATTGCATAAATGTTAATCCATTCTTTGATTGGCTTTGAAGCCAACCAAGCATGCTGGGGCAGGTCCCTGATGGGACACCATCCTAGAAGTGCTAGTGAAGAAAGTGCACAGTCTGGAAACTACACAGTCCTCCAGCACAATCCGAGAATGTTTTGTCACAGGAATGCAACACAGATCTCCAGTGTCATGAAAAACCCAAGATCAAGTGCTGTGTAGTGTGGATGTGGCCTCTCTGAGTTGTAGGAAAAGAGCCCTGAACAGTTTCAGTATGAGGTATGTTGCATTTCTTAGCCTGAGGTGGATGCAGTTGGACATATATTTTTTCGGAAGGGTCTAGAGTATGTCTAGGAATCACATACTTAACCACAATATTTTTCCATTGTCCAGACTCCAAGTCTCACCTTGATTTAATTATTTAAAATTTAATCTGGATTCTTTAATTTCTTCCTAGAACCAGTGTCTAGGTCAATACCTGGTAGCAGCAGTGTGGTGACCATCACACCTACAATTCACAAATATCTTAAGAACCTTCTGGGTGACCACAAGTCCATCAGTTCTTTTGGTGAATCCTTTCTGAATTGTAGAGTGCTTCATTTACAGTCATCCGTTAAATGACTTTCATAGTCACTTATTCCATAACAATATATTAGAAAGAAGAAAAGAGGACATAAAATTCTCTCAATATTCCCATAAAGGAATAATTTACTTAACTGAAAAAAAATGGCGTCGAGACTTTAAGTAATGCTGTTCTTTAGAATCAACCATAATCTCCACCATGAAATGATAAATGGGTGCTAAAGGCTAAGTAGATAATCCTAGGAAAGTCTCCTTGAATGTCATTTAACAGCTAATCATATGTTGAAGTCAAACATTAACAGTTTCTCATGAGAGACAAGCAGACATCCTGTCTGATTTTCCTATTGTGAAACAATTTTAGGAATATGTCCGGATTCCAGGATCCCCTGAGAAACACCCCTTCTCTGACACTTTTCCTGATTTTTAATTTATCTCAGTTTGATTTGGCCAATATCTGTCCCAAGGGAAATAGAGGCCTCACATATTTGGGAGAGATAGGGTACCTTGTTTTCTTTCTGTTTCACTCACAGAAAAGCCTGGCTATGGCACCTCCATTGCCCCAAAACAATTTTGCAATATGGTTAAGGGGGAAAGGGTATTGAACTCTGGGACACCAGAGCACTCAGGTGGGCTCTGATCAGTCTCTAGTTCAGTCCATCTTCGTTTCTTCAGTCTCCTTAAGCTCTGTACTAAAGATCATCTGACGATACTTATCCATTGCACTCAAGCATGAAAACAATCTAGGATAACTGTCCTGCAAACTTTAAGCAGCTCTGTGAATAAAGTCTATAGTTACGTGAAATGATTTGGGCATTCATGGAGGCATAGCTGGCACAACCTGTTTTCCGTCTTAACTCACTTTTGCACACTCTAAGCTACAGTCATGCCTCAGAGGAATCAAATTTCATAACAAGGAGCTGAACACTATAAAAGGATGTGATTGTGTCATGATACTGCTTGAAACCTATTTTTTCTTCTCGTGAATGAAAGCGCTTTCCTTCCAGAGTGGAAAGGAACATATGAATGTAGGCAAGATGATGACTCACAGCTGTAAAATTGCTCACATGCATAACATTCATGAGCTTGAAGGTCTGACTGCAGTCAGTATGTGGCTACAGTTCTTGTAGACGTGTACAAGCCAGCCAGCCAGGGCACCGACAGTGCTTTTGCTGAGGCAGCCTGAAGATGAGCATAGGCTGCAAAACCCGGTCAAGCAGCAGTGCAAGGATTTGGGCGGCCCGCCCTCACTGAGTGATGGTTCCCATGTCTATATTGGGCTTAGCTGGCTTATCTCCCCAGTTGGCACAGTTTTGTTCGCACTGTAGTCCTGACTCTGACTGGTACAGCTATATTTTCTAAGGTTTTGTTAAAAGACACATTTGAGAAGTATTCTGGTCCAGACAATATGCAAGTAAGAAGCAAATGAGAGATCATGACTTTGCAGAGCTGTGAAGGGGGGCAGATGGACAAGGGAGGAAAGGAAAGGAATGGGAGAAGGAGGATACAACTTCATCCCTTTTAACAGAAAATGACAAAATTCTTCACCCATTTTCCAGATGAAGGAAGGAAAAAGGCAGTTTTTGCTTTATAGGAAGCTTTTAAAATGACATATTTAATAAACAAAGTGACCTTAGAAATCCAGAAAGGAAGAGTGGCATTCTCTGTTTTTGCTGAGGTGGAGGAAGGAGCTGGAAGAGCCTGCCAGGGTTAATGAAGATCAAACAAGCCATTCCAGCCAGCAAGATTGCTGTGTAGAAACCACATTAAACCACACAAACTCTTCTGTCACACAGTGAGCTGGTCGAGGCAACGATGCTTGCTTATTTATTTGTTTATTTATTCAATTTACAAGAGACTCTGGTCAGCACACTCCCTTAGGGCACGTATAATAAAAACAGTACATCAATTAAATAGCTATGTTTACAGCATTGACAGAGTGCCTAACGAAGGACTTTGAATTACTTCAGGCCTGTCCCTTTGGAGAATACTCAGCTTGTAGCTCTCACACATCTGGAAGGTTTGGAGGAGAAAAAGGCTGCATGAATACGTGGATGTACCTTGAAGCACAGTTTGAAGGACAACAGGAGCTTCAGCTGTTCTTATAGCTGTAGGGGAAGTGAATTCTCCAGTTTGGAGCCCTACCTGAGAGAAACCTGAGATTTTTAAAGCTATTTATGTACCTACAATCGCAAGTAGGCACTAGTGGGTGTTCTTACTTGCCCTGTTTTTTGACTTTAATTCCAAACTTATTCAGCCTACAAGTGAAAATCCCATGAGGTATCAGGCTGCATCTATCTAACTTTAAAAATCTGGGCCTTGGCAGACTACTGCTACAGCATTAGCAAGTCGGGACAGAGGCAGCCTCTGAGGTCTCTTTTATAGCTATTTGGTCAAGCACACTTAGAGGTGAAAGAGTTATGTTTATTAAGGGTCTGCCATATAACAAAAATATGCCCTGAGGGTAATAAAGAATAAACTAAGCAAACCTCACATACCGCTCTTAACATCAGCTCCCAGCCATGCAGCGTGTCCCACATGTGTCCCGTGCCCCTGTTTCCTGCCTGTGTTGCCTATTTTCTCCACTTTGTAAGGCCAATGCAGGGTTAGAGTGGCCAGTGGCCATGAAAAGATAAATGCCACTCTCAGGACAAGAGTCCTATTTCCCCGATGGCAGTTTTTGTAGTGTGGTGGTGGATCCAACCAGGGTGTCCCATCTTGTAGTCCTTCAGTTCACAGACTGAGGGGTCCTTGGACAAGAAAAGTTTTGTTTTCCTTCTCAAACCCCAACTCTCTGCCAACAGGTCCACAGGAATCTGTGAGGAGGCCACAGGGAAGGGGCCTGTCTAGATGCACAAAGAGGAAGCAGAGAGACAAAATCTAATTAAACCTGACTCTAGATTTTTCTCCTTAGATATCTTTAGACACAAAAGCCAGCATTATCTTAAAGGCTTAGTGTTTTAGGGTGCCTCCTTTTGGGGATTTCCAACTTGAAATACACCTGGAGTTGGCTTTTAAAAACAACTGTGCACTCTTAGTTACAAGTGGAGTTAGAGATGCTCTGCGCTGTCAAAGTCAGTTGGACCTACAGATGTTCTGCGCCTACAAAATCAGACCAAAAGCCTTTTGGCTCCAGCACCCTAAAATTGTGGGCTACTTCTGCGCAAGGTTACATTAACCCAGCTCAGTTTCTGCACCTGTAAAACTGGACGGATGATGTTTAATTGCCTAGCTCAAAGGGGTTTTGCGAAGATCAATTAGCTAATGCCTATAAAGTGCTCTGCACGTAGCTGGCGCAACTGCTGTTGCGGCGTAGCACTACCCTTCCTCGCCATGCTCAGTAGGAGCACTGTTGCTTTAAAAAGGGAGCTTGTCCAAGCTCTCCTCCTCCACTGGATCTAAGATGGATGCTCCTGCTGCAGCACAGCCTGTAAGCAGACTTTGCCCAGCCTGCTTTTTTTGTTTTTCCTGGAAGCTTGCTCCAGACAAGTCAGCTGCACTGCAGACTGAGCAGAAGCAGGAGGGCAGCTCTCCCCAGGTAAGCTACCACCACCACAAAGCTGCTCATTCCCACACCTGGATGGGGCAGCACCAAGGATGCTGCCATCCTGAGAATGATGGTCCTCCCCATCCGTGTCTCTAGCTGACTCACAACAGCTCTCAGCCAGGCAAGAGTCAAACAGCCCTGGGCCTCTGCTCTCTTACACTTCTTTCCTGGCTGACTGGCATTAATTTAGTTACCAGGAGGACAGGGAGACTCCTGTTCCCACACCCAAAGCTGATCTCGTGCACGTTCCTTTGCATTAGCATCACCTCCGTGGAGGCACTCCTGAATGACATGAGAGCTGCCTGTGGCACGATGGTCCTGAGGTCATGCTGGGGCCCGGCAGCAGACTTTTCACCCTGTGGTGAGGAGGTGGTCTTCGGCCGCCGGAGAGAGCCGAGGGGTTAGCTGAGACGGGTTCTGCAGGCTCTTGTAGGCCTGCCGCCACCGGGAGCAGTTTAAGCTGCGTTGGCTTCTTTCCCTCAGAAATGCATTGATTTTCCACTAAGCTCCTCTTCTTTGAGGCACTAAAAATGTCATTTTTAGAGGACTGCAAACTGGGCACTCCAATAACTCTCCAAAGTTTAGCTTTATCTCATCTTATTATTCCCATGGATGCTCTGGAGGAGACATTCCTTCTTTACAATGTTCATTTTACGAAGAACTTTCCTTTCCTCCCCGGGGTGGTGGAGCATTGGAGGTAGGAGATGTTCTAGACCAACACAGAGTTGGAGGCAACGTGCTTTTCCTTAATGACTTTGATTTACAGGACTGTTTCACCTTGGCCAACAGTAACAGACCCTACTAGGGCTCCCACATCCCCGGGGACAGAGGGTGCTTGTGCAGTGCCAGCAGGGTGGAAAATCCCTGCCCTGACTTTTAAAGGCATTTTAGAAAGAGAAATGCGCTGTAAAGGGCCAGTGCTCACCAGGAAGGAGCAGAATAGGACCGTTGTAATCAGCCCTGTGCTTCTCCCTGAACATGCTGCAGCGGAGGGTCAAGCAAGGACTGCGAGCATCAAGGGAGCGCCTGTGCCATGAGAGTGCGCAGCCCAGAAGCTCCCATGAATGAGAGGATTGATAGGATTCCCAGGCAACCCAGGATTAAACTCTCTGCTCCTCGTCTTTTTTTTTTGACCTGCAAGGCTTTGCAGCCTTGCTTTTAAAGCCACGACAATAGGCATCAGCCCACGGAGGCAGAGGGAAGCTGTTGTCTGTGCCGCAATATTAAAAACATAAAAGCAACATCCTCCCAGCTTTCACTGGGTAACCTTTTCTTTTCCCGCTGTGAAAAACTGATCAGGCTACAGCGCAAGACACACAGGAACAGTTGAGAGGAGAGGAGAAAAAGTCTTTCGGAAGCATTTTTCTTCAATGCCCCTTGGCCGTTATTAGCGGCTCAGCTGGTTGGCATCTCTGTGTGGTTTGGAGTCAAGGGCAGCTCCCTCTCCAAAAAGAAAAAGATAGGCATTGATGGTTTTCCCTTGTTGACTATGGTTGTTTCCCAGATGTGGGATGGATGCATTTAAGAGAGGGATCTGCAATCTCTGTTCCTCAAATTACACTGTCAGGGTCACGTAAGGGGATCCTATATGCCTATTGTGGCCAGGGCCAATGTCCATGGCCCGTCCTGAGCACACTGGGGTCAGAAAAGCCAGCAGAGAGAGAGCCTAAGCAGATGTTGTCATATGGCTGTTTCTGCTATAGTTTTGTTGGAAAACTTGCTGTAGAATTTAGCTGTGACCACAATCGCATCTCTTATTTGCTTTCCACTGACACTGGAGTGAATGAAGTTTAGGGTTTGGGTTTCTCTTGGTTTGTTTTTTTTTAATGGAATGACAATTTCATAGCTGAAAAGCCATTAAATGCTAAAAGCTGTGAGAATAGTGGCATTTGCCAGAAATGAACACAGAATTTCCTCTTAAGAAAATCTGAGGAAAATCAGTGACAATCTTCCTGACTGCTGAGAACTGCTGGAAAACACTCACTTCTAATGCGAACCAGAAGAAATTGATATATTTATATGTAGAAAAATTGTAAAAAAAAAAGAAATCAAACATCTGGTTAATCAGGACTTCCTTCTCCATGTGTCAGGGAGAATTTCTGAGCAAAAGAAAATCCTCACAGAGGAAACCAAAGGTATTCTCCTGCTTCTAGCACATGTAGTGACAGCCTGGGTTCATGCCTGACATGAAACGTGTCTGATTAGCACCCAGCCAGGGTGCCTGCACTCTTACCTGTAGTAAGTCTTAACCATAATCATATGGAGCAAGTAATGTAAGACTTTACAAAACAGGATTTAGTTTTAGGCTCGGTCCATTTATTTATTTATTTATTTTTGTCTGCCTGAAATTATAGCTTTGTTTAATGGCATTTTGCAGTCAAGATACCAGACTTTCTTGCAAAAAGCTGGTAATATTGTGAAAAATTCATTTCTCCAAAGTGCCAAAAAGCCTGACCTTCTCGTGAGTTGTGATGCATCATCGCTTTTATTTTTACTTCTGCTTTCATCAAGTACTTTTCCTTTAGGCTTATCATTCCTCTCTAAATAGTAGTACCATATGACACAAGAAATGAAGGCTGGTTTCCGGTAGTTCCTCTCTGGAGCTGCCAGCAGCATTCTGAACTTCTCAGTACTAGAGATGGTAGTATAGGCACTGGCTTTCCAATAAAAGCAAATTATGGGAACCGCATTTGAAAATTAATGCCAGGCCCTTATGAAATGCTTTCAGGAAACAGTCAAGGCAATAATAATGATTTTTTACTTGCTTTTTTATTTGTTTTTGATTTTGTGATGTCTTCTGTCTCCTAACTTTTATTTAGATCATAACAGCATTTCACACGTTACTTTTAAAAGAGATAGACTCCTTATCTTCCTTCAGCCAGGTATCGTCCCTATTGACTTCCTACCTATATGGGCCATTAACAATCACCAAAATTTGCATTCCATATGATCCAAAGGCAATGAGGTCTAAGCAGTGTATGTATCTTCTCAGTAACCAGAGACATATTTCTTGAAAGTAGACTTCCCCTTTGAAACTCTTTTAGGGATGTAACGCTCTGTGCTCCAGCTAGTCTAAATCCGAGGAAGAATTGCTTCCAAGTACTTTTTGTTGAAGTCCATATCCCGAGCACCCTGGAATTTGTCGGAGGAATGGCACGTGTGAAGTTCAACATAAATAAATGTCCTGAAAGCAATAGCATGAAATACAAATGTGAAGTGTTGCATGTAGGAAGAGATATCCAATTGCAGGAATACCAAATGGGTATTGATTAGAGAGGCAGCAGAGAAGGATGGGGTTGGGTAGAAATGAATCCCAGGGTGAGTCTCAGTGAAAAATGTGAGGCTATTGCAAAGCTAATGTGAAAAACTTGGGCTATATTTAGAGAATTACTGTAAGCAAGAGATGGAAGGAATTATTCTGCTGGGCAATGTCACGGTTTGGATGCACGCTTTGAGAGGGATGGTGAGATTTTAAAGGAAAAGACCAAGGACATTAAGGATTTTATAATATATGAGCTATGGTGAAGTTTGAAAGAATTAAGCAGAACAAGTTGGGATAAACAATGACCATCTTCAAATATATAAAAGCTGTTGTTATAACAATGACTGACATCTATTAGGCTACAAATTTTCGTTATGGGCAAGAGACCAGGTAGAGAGGATGCAGCACCAGTTTATAAAACCGTGAGTGACATGGAGAGGATGAATAGGAGTTGACTGTTCCTTGTTTCTTCCATTGCAACATTTTGAGACAGCTGATAACGATACCAGGAGCAAGATTCAAAATAAACAAAAAAAGAGAGATTGTCTTAAGAGAAGTGGAAGACCTGAGGAACTTCTCGCCAAAGGAAATAGAAGTTTACAGGGATTCAAGGGGAGTCTGGAAAATTACTGGAAAATTACTACCAATTATTGTGCTTCCTACTGGGGGAGCCCCACTTGCACACAGCAGGAAGGACGTGCGTGTAGAGCTGGTGACCATGTGTAGGACTGGCCAGGCTTACACCTCTATTTAATGCACATAGTAAATATGTGTATGGTGCAATAACTTCAGCGCATATTGACACAAATGAGCTAGGTAGTTTAGTACTAGCAACAGTGTAGTAACACAAAATTCAGTGTAGGCTAACCCCTCTTCTGCCCCAGTAGTCTGGGTAAACACTGAAGCTCTTAGTCCTTGGTGAGCTCTAGAGTGTGGTGGCTAAACTGATCATTTCAAGCTCATTTAGGTGCATGTGTATTATACTATAATAACTTGAAGAAATCAGTGGGTCTACATAATGACATTAAAGTGGGGCATATATATTCTGAATGTGCTGTGTGCATGTTTTCACTCTGTGTTGGCAGGACCAGGCCTTTATTTCTGTTGAATTTGTCACAGAAAATCTTAAAAATTCTAACTCAAGATATAAATAGGAATCTTCAGAAAAGCAGAGCTGTTTTGTAGCTATTGAGGACTGACAGTAATATGCTTGGTTTTTTTCCTTCAAGCTGATATTTAATTCGAGTAATTTTTCTCCCCTCTCTCATTTTTCTTTTAAATTTATACCTGGCTAAAGAAGTTACTTTAAAAAATCACATGCAATTGGTGACTTTGTAAGTGATTTAAAAGATCAAAATTATTTTCAGAAATAATTCAGACAGTTTTCCACTAGTTAGAAATATAAAACTATGCTGGTAATGTGGCACTTTAAAATGTGTAAACACTTATGAACATGAGTACTTTTTGTAAGAGTATTCCCATTAAATTAAAAATCACTGTTTATATGACTGTGTACTTAGAGATATGGGCATTTAATTGGAAGGCATTATCTCCATCTTCAGGTGGAAAGATTGAGTCATATAATGCTTTCCAAGCTGCCTGCCGCCTCTGAATTCTTGATGCATAGGTGTTTTTCAGAGCATCCGAGCTGTCCTCTGCCTAACTATCTGCCCCCGTGCTGTGATCTCAAGATGCTCGAGGAGAACTTTCTATCTCCATGAGTTGTCCATGCCCTTGTCAGCTCTGGGTGAAGCAAAGCAGCTCTCCACCAGCAGGGTCTGCTGTTGGCAGGAGCCAACTGGCAACTCATCCCTGTCTATATACAGAGATTTGGGAAAGCCAAGCCAGCTGCCACAAGCCACCATGTGAGATGCAGCAGCTGCTGCTCATGACAGTGGAAGAGGTGGGTCCCAGCAGTTGCAACGGCATCTCGCAGCAGTAGCAAAGCTGCCTCTACATGGATGTCCCTGGGGCTCTCTGTCCCACCTCCACCCCAGTGGCCCTATTCACTTCCTTCTTATGGCAGGACTGGCCCAGATCTAGTCTAGTCCGTGAGTCTTTAGACTCAAAAAAAAGTCACCTATTTCTAAGAGCAGGGGTGAAAATTCAATCACATATTACCCCTTAGTGCAGGTTCAAAGATAGCTTTGCATGAGGTGTAGGCAGATCACAAAATAGCAGCTCCTCCATCGATTTTAGGTGCTCTTGAGCTGATATCCGGTGACTGTAGGGTCTCTCCTGGATGGGTTTCAAAGATGTGCACTTGCAGCCCAGAAGGCCAACCACATCCTGGGCTGCATCAAAAGCAGTGTGGCCAGCAGGTCGAGGGAGGTGATTCTGCCCCTCTACTCTGCTCTGGTGAGACCCCACCTGGGGTCTGCCTCCAGCTCTTGAGTCCTCAGCACAGGAAAGACATGGACCTGTTGGAGTGGGTCTAGAGGAGGGCCACAAAAATGGTCACAGGGATGGAACACCTCTGCTATGATGAAAGGCTGAGAGAGTTGGGGTTGTTCAGCCTGGAGAAGAAAAGGCTCCGGGAAGACCTTATCGTGGCCTTTTGATACTTAAAGGGGGCTTATAAGAAAGATGGGGACGAACTTTTTAGCAGGGCCTGCTGCAATAGGACAAGGGGTAATGGTTTTAAACTAAAAGACGGGAGATTCAGACTAGATATAAGGAAGAAATTTTTCCCAATGAGGGTGGTGAAACACTGGCACATGTTGCCCAGAGAGGTGGTAGATGACCCATCCCTGGAAACGTTCAAGGTCAGGTTGGACAGGTCTCTGAGCAACCTGATCTAGTTGAAGATGTCCCTGCTCATTGCAGGGGGCTTGGACTAGATGACCTCTAAAGGTCCCTTCCAACCCAAACCATTCTATGAGTCTACGATTCTATGATAATTGTTCCAAAGGCAGGTGGATTTTCAGGCAAAGTGAGCCCAGGCTTCTGATACTTTACCAACAAACAAATATTAGCAAAATAAAGGCTTGTCATCTCCATTCTATTCCCCAAAATGGTCAGACCACATAAAGTGTAAACATAGCTGAGATCCTTGAAATGTCCTGAGTAGAGTCCCTCCAAATGACAGGACAGCTGTGAAAACTTTCGTTTAGACTAGAGATTTGAAACTCTTTTGTTCTTAAGGAACATGTGACACAGTTGTGTGCAGTCATTTCTATTTTGATGGGGGATCTTTCAAGTTTGTTTTATATTTATATTCTCTGGTTCCTTTTGTACGTGCTGCCTGTGGTGTAACAAGTCTTTTCCCTTTTTCTTTCATTTAATATGATTCTTTGAGAAGACAACTTCTCTTTAATCACTGTCAGAGACAGGTTTAGTTTTTAGGAGGCTTGATTAGCGCACAGGGAATTCAGAGAAGAGCGACAGAGAAGGTGATTTTTAATTCTAACAAAAGATTAGAAGAAAGTTAACAATGCATATAGTTTGGCCAAGGATCTATAGATCATGTTGATCTTCTGGTGTCTAATGGATGTGGTAAGGGGTTAGAGGAATTTTTAATTTTATAGAAATGGAACAAAAAGTTGAGTAATGAAAATAGGGAGAGGGAAGTACATGAATCTATACTATAGTACCAAAACTTAAGCAATTTCCTCAACAGAAATGGCAGAGAATTAAAAAAAAACCCAATTAAATATCCTAATACAGTCAAGGGTGAATATCTAAAAATGTTTTGTGACTCTCCAGGTCTTTACTTTTATTTTTACTTTTATTGCTCTTCTTGATTCTCCCATGATATGTCAGGTGCACGGCTAAGTATTGCTATTTGAACTAGTTCCAATGCAGGAGGAGGTATATACACATTAGGTGAGGAAGCACCATGCAAACGTGGCCATAATACTTCCAGAGATGCAGGTCAGTTGTTCCAAGTTAATTCATCTATTTCCACATAATGGTGCACTGTGAAAGGCAGACATTGTTGGAGAACCTGCAAAGGTTGGGTGAAGGCAACTGTCAGAGATACTGGTAGAGCAGGAGCAATTTTGCCAGCTGAACCCACCAAATGGAAATGGTAAGTGGAGCAACAGTTCTTGTTCCTCCCAAATCCAGCAGGTGAGGGAGAGAGTAACTTTTGCAAAGACTAGGCTCAGACAGTAGCAGGTGACTTTTATTCACTGGCGGTGTCATTTTACTCGAAGCTTCTGACAATAACTACACTGCAATTTGTTGGCAGTCTCCCTTTTTGCTAACAGCAAAAGAGGTGTGCTTCGCTGTGGCAGCACAGGGGTTGCGAGCAAGTAGGCTGGATCAGTGCACTCAAGTCAAAAGAAAGGTGGAGGGCTCACAAAACTCAGCAGATTTCTTTTTCATACAGTAATACCCACAATGTATGTTCTTCTGCGTATCCCAGCAGAGCGAAAAGGTGGACATAGCTTTTCCAAGAACCCTTGCTCTTGCAGTATGACTGTGAGTTAAATGCCTTTCCTGGCAATTAGCAATTTACTCCTGTGTTTGTGATGAATGCTATTGGGAAAAAAAAAAAAAAAAGACAGGAGGATCTCTGAGCAAATGTTTTCTTATGGCAGTTTTCTATATGTGGTTGTCACTTAATTGAAATCAATGTCTTGGCCAGTTGTCATATGAGTTATTATTCCAATCTGTCGTTGGAATGAATCTTCCTTTTCTGATCTTTTCCCAAATGACTGTGCGTCGGGTAACTGTTTTTCACTTGAAAGCAACAACTAGTTTAAGTGTGAAGGGATGTTATTTCGTGCCTTGTGCAATACTCAGGTGACTGGTGTTTGATGCATCTTAACACTGAAATGAAATCACAGGTGAAACCTGTTCAGGTTGAAAATCTGCAATAGTGTCAGGGACTGGGGAAGAAATGGGAATTTTAATGAACAGATATATCCTCCCTTTTGAGAGCACGAGCCAGCTCAATGCAGTCAGATCCAAAAGATCCGAGAGGCTAACTAGCCGATTTTCCTTCCCGTCTTTGAAATCTGAATTTGGAATTAAATGCAGGTGATTTTAATTAGGTCCTGTGATTAATCAGAAATCACATTTGTGTGATTATGAGTCCAGTTTTAAATCAGGACATTGTGTTTAAAACATTGAAAAGTGCAAATGCGATGTAGTCTTATGTTAGAAATGCTAATGATTAGGACAGATTGAGAGTGTTACTGATCACTTAAATGTCTAAGATGGGTGGATATCAGAACCACTAAACCAGTTAAATAGCACAGTTTTCTGGCATTTTGTAGTAGTGTCTCCTAAAAATATTGTCATGCCACCCCCATCCCAAATTAACGCTTCTAAGGCCAGTGATGTAGTGTGCTCACACCTTAAGGTAGCACTGTGATTCATGTTTTAATGATAGTGGCTGCTGGCTGTAACTATGGAATGTATTGTCATGGAAACTACACTTTTCTATATTTACACCAGTGCTGGTTATGCGAGAGACAGTACTTGAAAGAAAATCTGTATAATATGTAGCTTAATAATGAGACAGGCAAACTAGGAATAAGCAGATCAAAGATTCAGCAATGTTCTGGCTGCTGTTTGTCACCATAGAACATTTCTAAACAGGCTCAGTCACTGTTTCAGATGATCACTAGCACAGCAAGTCAGAAAGAAGTGCTGCTGCGATGTCACTTTGGACTAACAGGTCAGACAAACTTAGATTATTGATAGCTGATTGATTGGCATCTGCGTAGTGAACTCCCATGCCAAGTAACGCTCATGTCCAGGCTGTTAGGACAAAAAGTATGAGCTGAGTGAATTGAGGACACTGGGTTGTAAGGGCCTGTTATTTGCAAGAAATAAATCTTCAGAAATGGAGCTGGGTTGTAACTCTAACTGTGGAGCAGTTCTATCTGTCACTTCAATCTAGAAACCACTGCCATTTTACTGAGCTTGGGCTCTTGCAAGCTCTAAGTTCAAAAGTATAGAGTGAGAAACAATAATCAGAAAATATTATACCATGTTGAAATTTAGCTACACACAAAAATTGCACAAAAATAAAGTTATTGTATGGTGCAAGAGAAAGAGTAGGATCAGAGCTGTTTAAGAAAATGGTTCTTTTATGGTTTTGAACTTTGCAAAGCAAGGGTGAGCGATACTGAAGATGTTCTACTTAAATTTACATATATACATACATGCAATACACACGCACATATATATATTTACATAAATATAAAATCTTGATAGAAGAGGTCTCCCACATTAGGGTCCGCAGTCTCAGGCAGATCTTTTTAAAAATTCTGCACCATTCACCCTCTATTCCGTTTGACCTGGCTGCATACGGAGACCTCCATTTGCCATTTTCTCCATTCTGTTGTATAACAAATTTCTAGTTTGAGTTTATTACAGAAAATTGTTTCAGTTGTGCCTTAAGAACTCACTCGCGATTGCCAAGGAGACAAGCTGCTCTCATTTCTTTAGAAAGAGTTTCTAATTTGATGGGCAGAGCTTAGTGAGTTGCAAAAAAGCAGGGTCAAGTCACTGTGAAACAACTGCTGGGTTTACCTCGCTATCAGCTGTGAAATCGTTGAAGACTTCACTTTACTTTCTATAGCGTAGCCTTTTCATTTTATATTTGTGTGTCTGCCATGACCGAACCTAAAACTGGAGGATATATTCATCCAACTTTTGATATAAATAATCCTCTTAAAAAGCACAGCTAGCGGTTTGCTCATCCAAATGCTTTATTATGCATTTTCAGCTGGTGTTGCTTTAACTGAAGGAACAGCGACAGCTGTAACTGAATCCAAACCAGCGTTATGCTCCCAACTTCTTTAATTATTGCATTTCTGGAATACAGCAGGCTGTTTGCAGGTTATAGGATAACAGTACTAGCTGGAGTCAGTAGTCACATTGCCTCAAAAGCAGAGTTTAAAGAGGGTTGACGTTTTAAGCTTCATGCTGGTGCATTTTCCGTGTAACTTCATCTCTTTATTCAGTGTCTCCTGCAATCCTTCAACCTGTCTATTTGTAAATTTGTGCCTGGAGAAAGCTCCCATGTGGCAAGCCAGGATTGGATAAATGTTACTTGTATTTCTCTGATTGCAAACTCCCAGCATCTGGGATTTTCAGCTTTGAGTACAGTTTGTATCATGCTGAGATTCATCTTTTTGGGGAAAGCAAAGGTCATCGCTTCTCCGGAGTTGCGACTGATTTGATTCTTTTTCTCGGGGAGGCGCTGAGAAGGGAATCCTTACTGGAATGCATATTGATAAAGGCTGAGGATTCTGGCTTCTTAGATAAGTAATTTTTTTTTCTCTTCTCTCCCCACAATGACTATGTATTGCAGCAACTCACTGGCTTTTTACCAAATCAGGAGCTGCAGTATTTTTCTTCCGATGGAATAATTTCAGCCCACTTCAGCTAGCATGACAATCTTATGTGATTGTTATGAGTAGGCGTTTACATCCTTTTACATGCTAATACTGNTTCCCAGAGGAAGGGAAATCCTGAGATTCGTGATCAATGCTGCATCGTTGATTCATCAACAAAGAAGGGGATGGCTGAATGGGACACAGGTAGAGATTCAAGCAGGCTGCTTCTGACCAGCAAGAGAAAAGCTAGCTGTTGAGCAGCATATGTTGCCACTCCATGTGCTGTATTAGCTACTTGTTTTTAGCCTTCAGTAGGCTGCCACTACTGCAGCACTAAAGGAATGTGCCCTATTGTTAAAAATCCTGACTGCTTTACACCAATGATTTGCCACTGCAAAGTTGCATGCACCAACAACACTTTATCGTTGATGTTTGGATGCAAGGTAGGATGTGGTTAATGTATTTAAATGCATGCTGTAACTCCTTTGAATATCTGTGCTATTTAATTTCATGTCTGACTAGAGATTTCAATGCAAATTGCGATACGTTGGCTATAAATTAGGGCTTACAGCCGATACGTTTTAAATGATAGGAAAAAAATCAGAAGTAAAGCTTTCTTATTTCCCAGGGTTATATGAGTATAGATCTACATAGGATAATCTAATGGATTGTGAAGCATTTGTTTTAGAGTTGATTGTGTACTTAGCTAACAGTGCTAAGATTACTAAACCACTACTCTGCCATTTGCCCGGCTTTATTGATTTTGATGTGTATACTGTTATTACAAAAACACAAACCAGCAAGAATGAATATATTTTTTCCATTTATATTGCTGACATGGCTTTTAACCATAAGTGCAATACTAAAGTATACAGCCCTGCACTTCTCTGTAAGAAATAAATAAAGTAAGCTCCTGAGCCCATTTTTAAGTCTACAGGAATATCTTTAAATAAGTGTTTTCTTCTAGGGACTGGACAATCATTTAATTTCTCTTTTAAATTTAAATCAAAAGGTGGCGCAGTTAGCCAGAGAAGTTTCTTTGCTGGCTGTGTAACGCAATCCCACCCCAATTTTTTTAACAAATATGTTGGATTGGACTATATTTTTCCCCATATGCATCCTGACTTGACATTAGAGTATAACCAATGTTGTTTGTTATTTTGCTGAAACAATTCAAAAGTGATGACGTGTTTTTAAAACTTATTGCCTTTGGGTAAACAAGGTTGGTTCTTGGATCACTGGATCAATCATGATGATTTTACAGGGGGGTTACAGATTTTGCCCCATTCCTTTTCCTTGCTATCCTTAAATACTGGATGATATCAAAATTGTTTCTCTATGTTTAAATAGAGTAGGGAATGAATGAGAAGTTATATAAAAAATGGTAATGATAGTAATTACTTTTAAATCACCTGTGTAACTTTTTTAATCCTCAAAAATGGCTAAGCTACAAATATCAAATTTTAGTTGTACAGTCCACAAACTAGGGAACACAGTACAATTTTTTGACTTCCTATGTGACAGACTCGCCTAAATAAAATGCAGGAACATTGTGAAAGAGGTTATAGATGACCCAATGCTCCCTAAACCTAATTCACCCAGAAGTTAATGACAGATCATCTACTGCTTCGTATAACTGCACTTAAAGTTCAAACTAGCTTACAGTCAAACATTTACAATTTATTTGTCCACCTTCTCCTTTTCCTCAAACTAAGGCCTGCCTACATCTCTGGTTACTTGAGGTTTTCCTGAACTGAAGTTTCTTGTTTCTTCCCTTCCTTTTTAAATAGGCAAAAATATGTTCTATTAACGAAAGGGTTATAATTTAATTGCTGTGTCATGATGCCACTAGTGATACAAATAACATTAATAGTTTCACAGTTTAAAAGCTTTTTTAATTTGCATCTTTTTCACAAGAAAAATTCATATTTCTTTTTTATTTTAACTTTGAAAACTTAAAGCCTCTTGTTTTCAAGTGTTAAATTCTAATTAATAAAGGTGAATTGTTAGTCAGGGGAAATTAAATGCAAGCCACCCTTCTACAAAGGTAGGCCAGTGGCCTAGGGACTGGTATCCAATTTGTATTCCTGCCTGTAAGCATGATTTTCAAAGGATACTCTTTGATGCACTTAAGTTCTTTCATTATTTTCAGATCCTGTTAGGAAGAAGCAAGAGAATAAAAGTCATAAATTTCAAACTTATTTTTCCTCCTCTTCTTTAGTGCTTCAAGCTCATTAAGTTAGTCACAGTCAATGTTTTATCTTCTCGGGGTGGTGTATGAACTACTTTTCAAATGAAAAGTGGATGTGTGGGATAGTGATCATTTTCAGAAAGAAGAGAAGAAGCACGAGCGAACTGAGTTATCTTTGGTTGGTTCAACACATGTCAGATTAGTACCCTTTGATATCACCATCAAGAAAACATCAGATATTCCCTCTACGTACCAGTGTATCACCTCACTCCAAATATCTTTTTCTCATTTACTTATGTTTGCAGCCCATACGTAAATACATAACTCTTTGCTTTGGACACATAGGGTTATACTTCTAGATTTATGGGTGCAGATCCATTGTCAACAAACAAAGAAGTTGGAGCAATAAGTAAGGATGTTTCTTTTTAGGAAATCTTTTAGTTACATGGCGTGAAATCATGACTCTAAGCATGTTCAAAATACTATGACTTTTACAATCACGCGGTTCTTGAACGCGGGAAGGAGAGTAATATACTGGAATGACACTTTATATTCTGGGTGGCAGAGGAGAAAATAGGTCCTCAGAATAGGAGAGTTTTAAAATATACATAGTGGAACAGACAACAGAGGAATTCAAAGTTCAGGCAAATATCTCCAAGTGATAAAATAACCAGTTCAGGTTATTAGCTATCTTCTTTCAAAAGGACAGTGTAAGTTACAGGAATGAAATATTGCTCACACTCTTGATTTACAGTTTTTACTTTTAATTTTGTGCCAGATACAGTCGTCTTTTCCTATGGGCACAGGATTGAGAGAAACGCACCACATCAGAACCATCCCACCCATTTTTATCTGTTCCCAATGCAATAATTTTACAGTTGCTCACTCCTAACAGGTGGTGCCAGGGAGTTAATGTGGGGGGGCAGGAAGAGGGTGTGCATGTCTTACTACACCATATGTTGCAAAGAAGGCAGTGGAGGAGTCTTAACTGAGCCCGCGGGAAGCTTTCCTTTTCAGCTTGTTTTCCCGGGCTTTGATAGTTGACCTTGTCCTGGACCTTTACTTTCAATTATGCCCAGTTTTATGATCCTTGACCTTGAAATTGCAAAGAATTCAGAGCAGTTTAATTTGAAAGGCTGGGTAGTGTCTACCTGAAGTGCCACTATTGCAACTGACTTTAACATACTTAAACACTTCTCCCATTTCTAGTAGGGAAGTACCAGCGTTTCCATCAGAGTGGTACAGAGCCAAAGCGGGGGGGGGATAAGCAGGTTTTAAACTATGGCCCTCAGGTGCCAGGAAGTGTTTTGCAGAACTTTCTTGTTCATAATCTTGCGGGGCCGGGACATGAATGTATATCCCCTGAGTCCTAGAGTCGCTCCACAGCTACTGGACAGATTTGTGTCTGTGGATTAAAGGATGGCTTATGTGTAAGATAGACCTGCGTTCACAGATCTCCATCGAGAGGAATGCCAAGGCATATATCAGATTCTCACTGAAGATGATGAGACTTAAATGCATGCTTAAATGTCAGTGTGTGCTTACTCACTTTGCTGAATTGGGCCCTGTAATAGTTCATTTAGTATTGCAGAAGAGTTATCTTCCAACTCTTAATATCCTGTTCATTTTGCTCTTATTAAGAGTGCCAGGAAGGGTTTTCAGATTGACTGAGATGTTTCTTAAATTACTTTTCAGCCACAATTCTGACACTGACATGGAAGTGTTTTTCTGTCTTATTTCCTTTACCTCTATATATTGAAAATAGATATTGAGGAGATTCCATTGGAAGATGAGTGACTTCCCTGTTTGTTGACCTTTTCCAGGTATTTTGATAAATCCTACTTTCCTTTTGATTTAGGTTTATTTTTATATCTGTCCTAGCATAATTTAAAAGGTTTTTTTAAAAGGGATAAGATATACCTTCCTCTGTTCCCTGCCTTCTTTCTTTCCTCCTAGCACATTTATCACAACCAGTCCTGCAGCACAATAGCTGATATTGGGGTTTTTTTTCCTACTATTTCTCTGTTTTAGCTGAAATAGCCAAATAGTGACCTATTCTGCTAGCCAAGGTGAGCGCAAAAGTAAAACCACTTGTTTATTCAGCTGCCAAAACTTTTTTGTTTTGCAAAACTTTTTTAATATAGAAGGTTTTATTATTAAAACAAATAATAAGGGGAATTACTGAATGTCTTGACATTCATATTTATTATTTTTATCATGATCAAACTAATAGTTTTCTGTACTGGCATTATTAGCCTCTTGAACAAACTCTGGTATGTCACTTTTAGTTCTTAATTGAGAATACTCTCTATATTGCCATAGTCTAGACCTGGTTATTGCAAGAAACAGTAATCTGAGATGACAAGAAAGTACTTCTCCAACTAGGTATGATACACAGTAGATCATGCTCAAAGCCTCGCATGCTTTAGCTTCTTGATGCATCTCCATGAACTCAAGTGGGATTTTACATTTCTTGGGACAGTCTGAGGTGGTTTCTGGATGCAACTAGATTAACATTTTCATTCAAATTATAAACTAGCTTTTGAAATTAACCTCCCAGCCCTACCCATGCGTCCTGCTTTGTTTTGCATTACAGAATAGGCTTAGAGTGTGCGAACAGGATGCCTTTTTGATGAAACTAAGCAGAAAGATGCACTCCAGGAACACACCTGGAGTACTCTGCAAAATCTTATGGGTATTCAGTTTATAAAAACAGATTAGCACTATTTCAAAGTAAAACACAAAACATGTGTAGTGTGGTTGAGTCCTTCTTACCGGCTCTTCATTCTGTGGATCCGTTCCTGCTGCTTACTGATGTGGACATAACCTCTGACTCCATTGACATATTTCAGTTCTGATTTTTTGGGGGCCAGAACTGGACAGATGTAAAAATACAATATATTCATGGTCATTCTTACTTCTGTGATCCATCTCTAGAGACTGATATATTGTATAGGGTTCCAGAACTCTCAGAAAGTGTTTACTGCCTATTCATAGACAATCAGCAGAGTAAGTCAGCTGCCCCTTGCTATGCGTAACGTTTGAGAGTGGCACTGAGAAACCTACTTCCACATATTATTCTTGTTAGGCCACCGTGGTGTTAAAATAAAAATGCTCAGCAATAGAAGGAGCTGCAGAAGAGATGCAGGATTGCCACTGGCAAGAGGCTCTGAGTATGATCAGTTGTGGCACAGAGGATTTGTGCATTAGTGTACAGCGCTCAAGGCAGGGAGAGTTTTCTTCTCTGGCACAGCATCTATGCAAGCTAGACATGGGGTGTAAGCCCAAGCAATTTCAGCTGGCCATATCTTTTTTGCTGTTAGGCAGTGCCTGACACCATACGCTTTAACACTCCTGGCTTAAGAACACATACAAGCCCTCCCCAGCAGTTCCCACCCATCATCAATGTGTGTGGGAAAAGATGAACTATATATTGTACTCAAAGGCCACCGGACTGAACTTTTCGAAGGCCAAAGTAGCAAGTTATAAGGCTGTGGGACCCTGGCAGGAACTCTTCCCAGTATTGAAAAGTTTATAAACTAGATCCCACTCTTCAGAACTTCTTGTTCCCAGCCGTTGAGGAGCATTGCACTGGTGAAGTACTCTGGTATCAGAGGTGAGTAGACTGCGACTTCATAAGTGATCCTGAGTTTGTTATCTTGAACTCAGCGTGGGTGCTGCAGAAATCAATATTACAGGAGGCACAAGGATGGCAGAAGCCTAAGGAGATGTAGGAGGCAGTAGCAGGAAGATCCAGGCGGGGCAAGTGGAGGAAAGGCACGAGGAAGGATCATGCAGAGACAGCAGCTTGGGGGTAGGATGAGAAGGCAGTGGCCTGGGCAAGGGTCCTGAGGAGGCAAGCAGAAGAGAAAGTAACACCAGTGAGGTCTGGCTAGATTGAAAATGGAAAAAAATTTGTTAGACCATGGATCCTGCAAAATGATGGGCTCATCCCCTCAATCGCACAGGAGTTAAGTCACTGGGAAGGGAATGCAAACAAGCGTTACCATTTCAGTCTTATTTGGAGTGAGCTCACTCGCTAGCTGTCACTCACTGGCACTGGCCAACGTCTGGGCGGGTGATGCCCAGGCATTTTTCTAAAAGCATCAAGATCAGATGTTAAAAATATTTCTGCTTGTGTGAGAATACCAAATCTCATTTTTTGCCACTGTCCTGCCCACGAGCTCCCTGTACGCTGTGAAGGAGATGGGTGGCTGGTAGGAGATTTCCTGAGAAACCACTCCATAACAAATGTGCAGATAGTTTAAATTAAGAAAACAACACTAAAAGTGGCTTTTTAAATAAAGTTTTGGTTTTTTGAAAAGTGTATACACAGAAAGAAACTTCTGTTGTATGTGGGATCTTCAATCCCTACATCATTTTGAATCACTGGCCTTTTTTCCACATTTTGCCAGAATATCTGCTTCTAGCTGCCATCAGGGGCTGGACACTGGACTGGATGGCCCATGGAGCTTGCTGTGCATGCTTCTGTCATCACAACAGGAATATTTACTGGTAGCACAGCAATGGAGTCTGATTTTCATCACTCTGGACTAATTAAAATTCACATGAAGCTAAAGGATGCTATGAATACCCTCTGTATTGTACCTTTGAACATATAGCCATGGTGGGAAATGGGCTTCTTTTTAAGCTAGTAATAAAGCAGAGTTGATTGTCATGGTTCACAAGTACTGTATTAGAAATACGACAATAAAATGTACCTATAGAAAAAGTAGGGCAGGAGGCACATAGCTAAGGGTTACTGAATATTTTGAAGCGGAAGTTCAGAGTTTGCTCAAACACTCAATTTTTTAAATATATTTTTGCTTTAAATTATACATAATAATTACATAAAATGAGGTACTTTCAAATAGAAATATATAAATAGTGAAATGACTTGATGAACAGTTACATGAGCTGCTTGATTTTACAAACTAATTATTGACTAAGAGAGGGCTATATATAGACATTCATCTTAACTGTAAAAGATGTCATGGAAGAGAATGGTGATAAAGAAGTGTTATATAAATATATTTAAGTGATAATAGCAATAAAACTGAAAACTGTCACTGAACAGTTCTCCTGATCTTTGAAAAGTAGCTTTTATGTTTCCAGTGTAGCTGTCAGAAATATTCTCATTATTAAAGATACGGATTTATTACTTTCACTTTTCTGATTATATTTCCTTCAGCTTTAAGCATTTGATATAATAATAATCATTACGGACAGGATTTTTCAAGAGAGCCTATTTGGGGGTTGTGCTGAATGCAAGGGAAACCTAAATGGGAAGAAAGATTACTGATGGGGATTCCTGTGACTCCCTGTAGAAGGTAATGATCTATAATCCGAGGAGAGATGGCACAGAATGATCTGATGAAGTATTAAGGCAGTTTGGGCTATTCTTTTGAGTCACTTGGCTGTTAAGTGTATTGAGAATATAATTTTGAATCTATAAGGCAAAAATGGCCCTCTTCACCCAGCTTCAATGAGGAATTGCACCCGTTAGCTCAAATGATCCCCACCAAGTTGTACGTGGCCAGAAAGCAGGCTTTCTGGGAAAATGTCTGCCTCCCAGTGAAACTGAAAATTTTTGATTTTCAGTTTTCCCTCAAACTGACATTTCAGAAACCTTGATTGTGAGAATCCTGACACATCGTTTTGGGGAGATTTCCTTTAGGAGATGCTCACAGCTGTTCAGTGTAATTAAGATGGAATATGCCAAATATGAATTTTCGGAAAGATGTAAGCTGGTGTCAGCACTGAAGTCCACACAATGAATCACCTGGAGGCTCTGTAGCTATGGCAAGTGTGATACAGAGCCTATGTCAACACGTAGCAGCCTGCAGAAGGCAATGTACAAGGTCACTTTCTTTAGAAGATGTGAGCTCATCCGCTATGGAAACAGGCCTGTAACTACAGATCTTGGGCCAGCTGCAAAATTTTTAGGATATACCTATATTGCTAAGCAAAAGAGGGCTAATGAGTATACTCAGGTAGTTAACTCCTAATATTCCATATTGCAAAACTGTTAGTTTTGTTCCTTGGCTGTGTTTTGGGGTGCTCCCAAGCTTTTTCAAGACAATTCATAGGCATGGCTTGAAGGATTGTTCACTCCAGGGAATCTTTGCAAGAGGGAGCATGGACGAGACTGCATCAGGGAAAATTACTTGCAGCCTACAGCCTATCCTCTGGGCTATATCTTCAAACACCCCCCACCCCTGCCCCTTGCCTTTACATGATATTTGAAAACCTGCAACACATCTCCTCAGTTTCATTTAATAAAAATGCCAATTTAGTAGCAACATGGACACCAGCCTCTCTCAACCCCTTGGCCTGGGAACGAAGGGTCATGCTAAGAAATGGATGTATTTAGCATGGTAGATGTAGTATAAGGGTCTTGGGCGTGATTCCACAACTGGGAGCTTGGAAAATCTAACAAACAGAGCAGGGACCATAACAGCTCTGTCAGGCTTGGTTCTTCTGGACCTACCACCACCACACCTGTGACAGTCCACCTGGAATATACCCAGGTATATAGTGTTAGAGCTCCAAGCCCAAACCTGTAAGAAACCTGCCTTGAACTCAGCAGAAGGCAAGACACCCTGTGTCCAGCACATGGGGGTACTCGAATACTTCCCACCAGCTGAGCTATATCCACTTACACTTTATTAACTACAGATCCTGCAAGTAAGAAAGAAATTTAAATTCAGTGAATTAAGAGGTTGCATACCTATAAAGGCATTTAAATTAGTAATGCACGCTTGTCTACCACCTTGTAAGACTGGTATATAGCTTATAATGACCACCTGTTAAAGTATGTTGGTCCTGGCACTTACACTGTTTCTGAGAGGTATTGTCAGCTGGCAGTGAGATGCCTTGAAATTCTTATACATTCCAGGGATATCCCAGTCTGTATTAAACATAGTTCCATAACAGGATAATCACCTCCATAAAACATTTAGAAAACAGTCACTGCCAGAGAGGGGTCTGTGGCCTCGCTTTAGGACAGGGAACAGGAACTCCTTATTTCTATTTCTGGCTCTCACATTGAGTTCCTGTTGTGGCCTGCAGCAAACTGTGCCTTGTGTCTCTTTCTGGAAAATCAAGTTGGTAATACCTGCCTCGGAGGAGTATTGAGAATTAATAATTATTGCATATACGCAGCACTGAAATGAAATGAACAGTCTAAGTACAACGCACCATTGGCTTTAAGGACCAATATAAAGCCTTGGCAAAGCTAAGATAGGGGAGGTTATAAGTGAAAATGGAATTATATTAGTGAAAAGCAAAGCATTTCCTCCTCCTTTTTTGCTGTCCAGCTCTCTCTCCACGGTATTTATTTCAGGTATACCTTGAAATACTATTGTTCATCTTTATTTACAGTTCTCCCTCCAGGTCTAAGCTTTCATATCCCAATTTTTTCCCATAGCAAATTGTTATGGTTGAATTGCAAGTCCCTGGAAAAGAGGGTTTGAAATGAGAATGCTGACAGGCTCTTATCTCCACCCATCCAAGTAGTGCTCCTATCATCTAATTTATTATATAAAGTTGCTGTAGGGGAGAAGCACTTTCCAGAGCTCTGGTTATTTGAGTTTTTATTTTGCAAAGATTGTTTAAAAATAGTCATAGGAGGATACATGAGGCAGGAAGCAGACAAGCAGATGAACATAAACCTGTTGCAAGGAGGCAAATCAGTAACTGCATCACACAAATTTTGTGACTGTTCAGGAATTCTGGTTGGACTGATCGCTAGGAGGGACACTCAACCCAGTTCAGAGGGCCATATGGCTCTCTTAAACTACACATTAAATCCCAGATTCTGCAGTCTACAATAAATTAAGCAAAGCGCTACAGAGTTCCATCAAAACCAGGACACAACAATCTGAAGGTCTTTTCAGTACTGTTAGTAACAGTGTTTTGCACCATACCTATAAAATAAATAAAATTCATACCTTTCCTACTCATTACATTCCCTTGCCTGTGTTTGTGTTTGCACTTGGATTTCTGGTCCTTATCTTAAGTAAGATAATAAATTAACTGGGTAGGAAGTAAACACTTGACAGCATAAGAAAGCAGAGTACATTTTTGCACTGGCAAAGTTAACTGAGGACTAATATTCCATACACAGTAGTTTGGGATATAAAATAACCAGGACAATATGTTTTCATAAGACAAAGTTTGCTGATACATTTTGAAACATGTACTCCTACCCAGAACAATTAAGAAAACTCAGGGGAGGAGAGGGAGAGCAGAGGGGGGAGAAGAAGATGACCTAGAAAATGCGCTTGAGGATCTAATTTTGTGTGTATGTACGTATTACAAACGAGCCTGTTGCACCTCCTCCTGTAAAGCGCTGGTGTTTTGCACTCTTTACTATATGCATCAACCCCCATCTGAGTTCCAGACATGCAGCTCTTTAATTTTACAGCATTAAGGGCATGTCTTCCCAGTGTCTTGAAGTTCATAGCCTTTAAAGATGTTGGAAGCTAGCAGAGACAGAGGGAAGTGTGACTTTGTGAGGCAAGTCTTCAGAGGATTGCAAGAGCTGGCTATGAAGAAGAAGCTTTTGTATTAAAAGTGTTATTGCTGTAGGGCCCCTGAGCTTCACACTTGCTTCCTCAGGTCAGGTACAGCTGTAGGGACAGAGGAGCACTGTCTCCCTCACAGAGCTGGGAGTTGAACCTTAGGCTGTTGCATCTTGTGCTGGAGCTGGCTTCCTAAAACAAAGGTTTAATTTGCTGTCTACAATTGCTTAATCTGTACAGATCTGACATATAAATCTCTTACTGGTGCTGGATTGCGGCACCTTTTCACAGAGCATTAGCAACTACTGCTTTCCAGTGCAATTGGAATAAAAATGTTGAGTGTGCTGAGCCAGAGAAACGGAGCTGCTCTCAAACTAATCCACATTCTGCGTGCAAACACCAGCTATTTCTTGACTATTGTTATTCACCAGGAGGGACAGTGTAGGGCTCCATGAGTTAATAAAGTTTCTGTTATTAAATAAGAATTAGTTGTTCTGTAGTCTGATGATTTTTCTTCTACTGTCTTCAGTTTATTCATAAAAGAAAGGAGCCTAGATAGGAAGGGGTCAGCTCACATTATCAGAATGTGTACAAAGTAATAACAGAATGATAGAAATATTGATTGGAAAGGACCTCTATAAATCACCTCATCCAAATTTCACGGAAAGCAGGAGAAATGAGAGGTGATTTAGCATGCAGCAGTACACCTCACTTTGCAGAAGAAACGGTTTGGTTTTTAAGCAGTGCCAGGTGAAATAGCTCTTCAGCTAAAACAGAAGGAAATTTGGGAAGCATAATCCAGTGTTTAAAACAAGGGAAAGGAGGTTAAATGTTCTGGGTGTTACTGCCTGTTCTTCTGTTGATTCCATAGAAGATGTGGAGAGACTCAGTTTAAACCCCTTTTGATAAAATCAAGAGTGTTGCCAGGTGCTCAGATTGTAGAGGCTGCTGTTACAGGGGCTAGGATTTCACCTTTTGTGCTTTAGTTTCTCTATTAGTAAAAAAGTTCAGGTAGAGTTTGTGAGACTCTCAGGTCGAGATCCTCAAGATACTTGGGTACCAGCCCCCTTGGCTTTTCATGGCAATTAAGCGCCTTCTAAGGATCTGACCATGCGGTACGTCTCTTCCTCCAGTGCTTCCTTTATTCAGCCCTATGTCTTATCTCCTACTTTGCTTTGCTTTACCTCTTAAATATGTATATGTGCTTTCTTTGCTGTTGCTGGCTCTTACTTAAAATTCACTGCTAGACCCCAGGTCAGTGGATGTGGTTGAGAAGGAGAATGAAGTTAACAGGGCATTTCTGGAGTAAATGACAGACGGGAATAGGGAAATGTGTCCATACCCTCACATATATGCACATATGCACAAACAGGTCACTAAACTCTGCACTTACCTGGTGGATTAGCAATACTCCCACTCTTAAGTTCTGGAAATTTGGTGACTGTAGGCCTTGGATGAGATGGTGGGTGGGTGGGAGAAGTGGAATGTCTGTTTAAGGCTGTAAAGCTTCATTTAAAAGTGTCAAAAATGTTTGTGATACAGAGGTCTATTTGCCTTATATAGAAAATGCACATTGACACTTCCCTGAAATTTCTTATGCAAGAGTGAGAAGTCAAACAGGACTTTGAATGGTGCAGTAAATAATAACAAGACTTGTTGTCAACAGCTCTAATAAGTTAAATCCTGCTAATGTATTTAAAGCATTTCTTTCTTAAGAAGGTTTTAACTCCTTGAATTAAGAGCAACTAAAATTAAAATAAGCTAAGAAAGGGAAAGTAAGCAGATTCCGCTTTGAATTTCCTACAAAATTTATTCCCCTACTTAGATGGTGAGAAGTTGACGCAGAGACCAAAGTAGGACTGATAAAGCGTATCGTAGTGAAATACCTCTGTATTAGTAATTCCAGATTTGGCTAAACCACGTAAATGTCTGATGTAAAGACCAAGGCACGGCACTTAATGAGACATCTCTCCTTTCGTGTAGTTTAGCTTCAGAAATTAGGGTTAGGGCTTTTTGTTGAGATGCTTACGTGCAACATTTCCTCAGACCTCAGTCAGACTTAATACCTGAAGAAATCTGGTTATTTGGTCTCAAAATATTGCTGCCATTTTAAAGGGTGCAAGGCCCCCAAAGATTGGCTTCTCTTGCTTTTCCTATTATGCTTAGATTAGCTTGACAAAAGCTCCACAGAGCATCAAATGAGTATAAAGTACAACACTACATGTGGTCCATTGGTATCTGTTGGATTTTAGCTGGACTTAGGGCCAACAAGTTTTGGCACAAAATTTACCAAAGAGGACTAATGTAGGCATGCCTTAGATGGCTTTTTTGAGTGCAAGACAAGGCATGCAAAAGTGATAAATTAAGAATAAACACAGCATTTGTTTGGTGTTCCCTAGCTATTATATTGTTATTTTCTGCATGTGAATAAAAGTTCTGGTAATCTTCAGTCACCAACTGCAAGCCAAAATTCATTTTCCTGGTGTGACTAATATGTAATGGTTTCTTTTCATCCAAAAAGACTAGCGTGTACTGCAAAGAATAAGAAAATAATGAAGCTGTAGCAGGACAAAAGAGAAGGTGCTGAAAACCAGAAAGAGCTGAGTACTTTTTGAACTTGCTACTCTGCAAATTACATTTTCTGTGTGTGAAGCTTTGAAAATGAAGTTCATTTCTTCCCTTTATAATAATGTTCTTGAGCCTACAGTGTGCGAGCAAAACAATTCTACGTCCGACACATGCTGATATAATGATGTTTAAAGTTATTGTGTGATTCCCAAAAAAGAAAGACCTTGTAGGCATCTGTCATATGTATTGGTTAGCAGACGAGATCCCCAAAAAAGAGCAAAGCACTTTATTTTTATTTTTTCCAATGTGTTATCACGAAACATTAAATGCCATAAATATGAGCAGAGACACCTAAGGATATGGCAGCTTTGTGGTTGGAAACGACTGGTCTTCAGGTGATGGTGGCCTTCTGGCTGTGTTTGCTACCACCTACAGCTGTTTTCATTGCTTCTTTGACTGTAGATAACCTATTGGCCTTGCCTGCAGAGTTGCAACCATTTAGCAGCTTGCCACTGAGCTCCCACTTGACCCCTAAGAAGAGTGCAGACTGCTTAGAGACACCGTCGACTTGCTGCTATTCTCCGGTCCCAAATGCACTGTTGTGTTCGCTTGCTGTCTGCAAAGATCAGTTTCAGGTGCAATCCTACAACAGAAAACACATTTTAGAACAAATGCACCTTGAAAAACTGGCAAGTGAAAAAGGCTCTGAATTTTTTAAGGAGCTCTGTAATTGTTGCTGTATTTTTGGAGTCTGAATATCCACCTTTTAAAAAATCCTTTATTAGGTGTATTGAGAACTAAAAGTCACTAGCCTTAGGGCAAAATTCAGTTGAGCTGCTTGATATTTGTGCTGGGAATGCCTCTGGAAAAGGGCTGTGCATCTCTTTGTCACATACACAGTGTGGGTCGAAGTAAGGGAAGACAGGAAAGCTTGTCCTATGGGTCTTGGTGACCGTTCCTTGCTTCTTCTCACCTCTCATGTCAGTGCAGGTGAACATTGAAGAGAGCTCTGTTTAGGCCACCCAACTCTTTCAATCCGCAAGTACTGATCTTTTGAGACTTTAGGAACACAGCCAAAAGGTAGGTTTTTTCCCTTCACTTACCAACAGAGGCTTTGACTTACCTAGAAACAAGATATCTGTACTGTTCTCAAACTCCTCAGAAAGCCTCGTATGAGTAGAGTAGACATAGGGAGGTCTTCAGTGGGCACTGCATGGAGGGAGAAATATGAAATTGGGGAACTATTTCTAGTTTGGATTAACCTTCTCTTGATTTCAGTTGAGATTTTTGTTGGATTCCAAAGTTTGGTACAAACTTCTCAATGAGGAGCTTAAGGTCTGGGTTTTCCTCCTGGAATTTCTTCCATGGGATGTTTTTGTTGTATTTGAAAAGACAAGCATGGATAACAGCAACGAAATTAGAAAATACCTGGTGTAGATCTTGTACGTGGGTGTTTTTGTTTGGCTTTGTTTTGTTTTCCTGGCTTGAGGAACTGTACATCTCTTCTTTTATCTTAAAAAAGAAAAAAAACATTCAAAAATTGACAACAGCTTTAATTTGTGCTCTCCTGTTCCACTTTCTAGAGATGCAGTGTACTGTTTTCAAAACAAATGGGTCCTCTTCTCTAGAAAGCTTTGCAATGCATTTGAAAATCCAAGAAGTAGTGACATTCTCCTACCTTTATTCTATGATGGAGTAGTAACCTATCCTCCCATACAACCACTTGATTTTTCAAGGGCTTCAATTGGATACTCAAAAGCTGTAGAGCCATTGCTTGCCATTCGACTTACCGTGAGTAAAATCATATTTGTTTTTACTGTATCCTTCAAACTGACTGAGCTAAGCAGTGGTGTGTGGCTGTTTACTCTTTTCTGTATAAAATGTTAACCCTTGCCTCGAGGAGAGATTAAAGCTCTGATTCCTTCTATTCCTGGCCTGCCACATACTTTTTTTGTGGCTTCAGTGTATGACCTGTTACTATATATACATGCCAAGTATTGTATTCTTTGATGCTACTATCCAGTCCTATTTTCAGCACCATGATTGACGCTTGCAGGCGATTCAGTTTTATGCTGATTTCACCAAAAGCAGTAGCAGTGTTGCCATTGTGTGGGCACCCAGCTGGGGTTGCATTAAGCAGGCAATCTACTGCAAAAATATTCTTACAGTCCAGTCAGTGACAGAGGTAGGAACAAAGCAAACACAGAGCTAAATGAGGAGGTCCAAACAGCATCTTTTTTTCCCCAAGTTCGTAGGCTTAAGCATCGCCACTACTAAAAATATTGCTGATTATTCCTTTAAGGGAAAAATGTTAATATACAAGATCTAATTACCTCTGTCTAAGCTGATACGCCTACAGCACCTTTTACATAACCCAAACACTTGAGTTCCAATTATACAATTATATTTTAACATCTATTAAGTACTATTCCTTTAGGGAGGAGACTTATACTGAATATTTTAACTAAACTCCTTCCTCCATACAGATCTATATGGTAGGGTCTCATTTCATTACAGTGCCAAAGACTTGCTTTTTCTCAGTTCCTTTCCCCTTGAATACACCAGCTGACTTTTCAGAAAGCACATTTTCCATGTCTGCAGCACTGACAGCAGTATCTGGACATGTATATCAACTGCAGGCTATGAAGCTAATGTTCTTGGGGTCAGTAGCAGCACTGTTACTGCAATTAGATCAATAAATCTTGCGCAGTGCAAGTATCCTCTGTTTTGCGTACAACCTATGGCAAGGTCCAAGTGTCTAGAGGAAGCAACATGTTTAAACATGGAGGAAAGGGTGCTGCTTTTTTTAATAGTATGCCTTGCTCCAGAGATTGATAGCACAAAAGATTGAGTTTTCCTTTACGAAAAGACAGATGACTCCAATGACCATTCTTCTTTTCTGGTATCTTCATGCAACCTCTGTAAGACACAAAAGGCCTCATCTGGAGGGAAGACTTGTTGAGGAAGGCTATTTGCTGCATACTTTCAATCGTTAACATCAATGAGGTTTGTAGGTCACCTCTTCTGAAAACTCAGAGCCTAAGTTTAGAGTGAGGAGCCTGAGTGTATTCCTACACTCAGAGCTAACTCAAGTTTTCTGAACAGCCAGGCAAAGTTGGGACTTGGCCTGGAAGAGCACAGGAGAAGAAAAGGGATGAACCAAGAAAGAGTGAGTGGAGGCCAACCCTGGCGAGCAAGGCTGGTGCTCCTCATGGTGGACTAAATGCGTGTGGGGCAAGGGCCGTTGGTGGAGGGGAGGTATCAGGTCCCAGAAGTGTTCTGCTTCTTCCCATCTCTCAGCATCAGCCTGTGCCAAAAGCTGGCACAGCCTACAGTGCAATCGCACAGCCTGTGCTAAGTTCATTGCTGCCATGGAGGTTACCTTAGCAGCAGCTGAGCCACCTGGTTTAACACTGACACAGCTATTTCTATACTATACCGTAGCCATTCCTGCACAGTGACTTCAATTTAAAATATCCCCTGCCTAGAAAACCAAGTTTTGGAAATGTTGAATAAAGTTATTGCATTGGGCTGTACCCATCAGATAAAGTGAGTTCCTGCCTAAAGAAAACGTGAACACAATTAATTACAAGGTAAAACTAAATTATTGAAACATGAGACTTGTGTTTTTTTAATTATACAAAACCAAAAAATCTGGAGGTAAAGTTCCCATGGCAACCTTAACTCTGTCTCCTGTGTGCAGTGGATGTGTGTGTATGTTTGTGTAAAATAGGATCATTCATTATCATGGTCAGAGTGATTTAGGACTTGCTGATCAGGAAGATGTTAATCAGACCAGAAATCTCATCTTTAAAAGTGATTTATTTTTGCTGTTTCTCTAGCCAAGTGTTGCAATGTAGAGGAGATTTTGAATTTCTGTCCAGTCTGATAAGTATTCATGCTAAAACATAATGCCTGAACAATCCATATCTTGTCAGAAATCTGATCTACCATTTTTCAAATTTTGCTACGATTGTGACCGACACCCTGCAGTCATGAGAGCTAGTAAGATGAAATTGGCACCCATTTTCTTCTGGTGAGCTCACTAGTATCAAACATGTGATTACACATTACACTTTGATGCTAGCACTTAATACTGCAGAGCTAATTTCACCCACAAAGATTTTTAAAAGGGTTAGGCATCATTTGCCTATCCATCAAGGATTATGGAGGATGCAGCAGTCTGGTGACATAACAGAATTTTCTCCAGTCTTCCCATATCACCTGAAGGAACAGCGTTTCCAGCAGGCGTTCCTATGAGACATTCCCTTAATCTCTTCATCTCCATCCCCCACGTCACCCATGTTCAGTTTTTCCAAAATGTACGCATCGGCCATGAGGAAGTGTCTCTCATAAATGAAGGTCTTAGCAGAGCAAGGGGACTGATGATCAGGGTGAGGAGCACTTAGGAGTGCTGATATGGGGGGAGACTGACAGCTGTAAGAAATTTGATCTATTTTGTGCAGGCAGAGTGAATAACAGAAAGTTATGTGAAAAAACCCACATATTATATTCTTGTGAAATGTGTCTAGATGGTGAAGGCATTAAAGGGTACTATTCATTTTATTACTGTCATGAGATTCAGTGAATGGCATGTTCATGGTAGCGAGCTTTACAAGTATTATGTAAAGTACTTTTCCAAACTACAGCTTCTTTTTTTTCTGTGGTTGCCCTGTAACTCTATTTTCAGTGACATAATTCTTCAGGGTAGTGGCTCAGAAAGAGGATTAGTATTCTAGAGGAAGAACTGGGGGTGTATAATTTTTCCTATACAAATAAATACACATCCCTGAGTCTACTGAATATGACCATATTCTTGCTGAGCTGTTGTATAAAGTCAAAAGAGATAACATCATATATATGTAATATAAGAATAATGTATGTATAAATATATTCTGAGCAGACTCACAGAATAGTATGAAGACTTGTAGGCTTCTAAAACCCCAAAGATACAAACTTAAAGACAGAAGAAGTAAGAGCTCACTGTATTTAAGAGCTGTGAGTATATAAAGCAGATGTGAGTATTAACTCACTAAGAATTCATCTAAAGAGAATTGAGAAATATTAAGAAAGAAAATTCATAAAAATTCTATTCTATTGTCATTGGGGGGATTAAATGTTAGAACAATTAAATTTGGGAATGTCTTTAAACAGTGACTCTCCTTTAACCGTAGGAAAGCTGGACCTACTGAGGTAGAACAATTATTGCTGTTCTTTAAATACACATTTTTTTCGTGTGAGTCATGAGGTCAATGTCTAATACTTAGCATCCTGCTAAAATTAAACAGCATAAAGATTTCCTGCCAACGTATTTCTGAGTTGGTATATTTTATTTATTTGGATATAGCGCAAAAGCTGAAATGTATATTTATGTCCCTGAAGGCACTCAAAAATACAGCATAAGTATACTCCCAAAATATCTTTCATCATAATCACTTTTCTTTTGTTTGTAGTAACATTTGCTGTATTTTTTTAGAAAGGCAGGTTTGAAATTAAACTTTAAACAGGTAAGATATATTTGAAACCAGTCTCATGACAGACCTCTTTTAGATTAGTCCTCTCTGAGATAACCAGTGAATGCCTCTGTGTTCACGTCAGTAAGACACAGTCTCTGGGTCATGGGAGGTGACATCAGATTTCTTTCATTATTCCCAGATAGCTGAAACCAGACACAATCTAAAGGAGACCTCTTGCAAGCAGTGTCAGTACTAAGGGATCGCTGAGCACGGTTGGTAGAAGGAGTTAAAAGGAACAGAGAAAATACACAGAGGAGGAGAGTGAAACAGTCCAAAGCCAACCTCACCAGGGCTGAAATTCTCCAGGAAGGTGGAGGGCAATGAAAGCAACGCCACCCTAGTTTTGCAAGTAGTGAATGCCAGCAGCTTCTTTTGGCAGCTTCTTTTCTTACAATCACTGGTTTGAAATCCTTGATATGTTTGATAGTTTTTGTTGTCTCAGGCAAAAAGCCTATAAAGCTGAAGTAAAGAGGGGTGAGGAGTGCTTTATACCCCATAAGCATGAAATATCAATAGTGGTTTTAATCAGAGACACAAAAGGTTGAAGTAACTCTGTGAGCAAAGAGTCATTTGGGATTGCTGGGGGATTGAGCGTCTGATGAGACATCATATTGGTTACATGTGCGTTGAGACGTAAGCGTAGTCACCTGCACACCCCACGCTGCCAATCCTCAGTGTGCACCATCAACATGTGCTGACTCTATATTCTGTATTACACCCTGTGTTTGTTTTCTCCCAGTGATTCAGCTGGAGCTCTTCCAAGAGCACTTCAAGCCTGCTTAGCTGTCCTGTAGCAGAAAACAGTGGAGGAGGGATTGAGGATGCCCAAGTCACACCCCAACACAGCTCTTGTAATTGGGAAGGTAAACAAAACTCAGGAATGTCAGTAAAAGTCCTAAAAGGAAAGATGTAAAGATTTGACAAACAAAAGAAGGGACCAAGTCCAGACTCAGGGTAATGGGTGGACAGTTATATCCTGATTGAGAACCTCAACACTGTAAGAGAAAAGAGCTTCACAGCTCTGACTGCAGCAAAAAGCATGTGGAGTTCCAGAAGCAGAGTTAGTTAACAGAAGCCAACCCACAGGGTGTCACAAAAGGAAAGATGTGAGAAGGAGGATGGATTATATTGCTTTGCAAAAGTTGGCAAGAGCCAACAGTGTGTTTTGTTCAGATGAATCCTCATAGGAGCAATGAGCAGCAGTTCATTAGGAGATAAATACACCATTGAACTGGAAGTAAATGGGACATTTATGAAGTTGGACATGGCATACTCACCATTATGTTGCCAGAAACAGTTTTCTTTGTTAGAAAAGTACAGGCTTGGATACTGGATAGTAAATTTACTATTGATAGTAAAAGAGTTAAGTGCTGCACCTATTGCCATTAAAGAAGCATAGCCACATCAGTGTGCAAAAGCTAAACCGGGACAGGGGCCTCTAAAGAGCGGAGTTTGCTTTGGAGACCCCACGTTAAAGAAGTATTGAACTAACTGGATGGATGATCAGCACATTGGAAGACACTCGTAACGGTACTAAGGAAAACATGCTGCTTTTACTAGTGGAAAATATGGGAGCTCCTTTTCCTCATCAGAAAGCTGCATTCCTAAAACTGAAGGAAGCAGAGTGGAGATTGGAAAAATGTTCTCCAGGAGTAATAAAACTGCCAAAACACAGGCATTTAGCAGCATTTTAAATCTCATCAGGCATCTGAGACATCCCCCAATGTGTCTGTGGTAGATATGGCACCCTGCTCATAGGAAAGCTATGCCTTTCTCCAGTGACCGCTGAAGGCCAGACAGGTCTTTCTGGTACTAAAATGGCATAAACGCCCTCATCTCAGCAGATGAGCATGAGTATAGTCTTCAGAGGCATCAGAAGAGATGATGAAGGCCAACTAATCTCCAATTCATGCATTTGGGTAAATGTCCCCTACCCTAAGGATTGGCAGGGCAAGCACAGTTATTAGCTTCGGTAAGAAAAAAAAAGAAGGGAATGATGATTTGGAGAAAATTTATGCCAGGTGTTATGAGCCTGATGTGTCAGGAGATACCTTAGAAAAACAGTACATTTATGCTTTTTCCATCCCTGGAAAATACTCTTTCCTTATATTGCCGTTTGAGTTGTGCCAGACAACCAAAATGTTTCACCGGGAAGCATATCTGTGATATTCTCACAAGCAGTAGGACCTAGAAAGGTTAGAAAGCCATGACCAGAAGCTCTCTGGAAAAAAGTGGGCCGCTGGGTCAAAGCTGAACTAAGTCCTGTTATATGTTATGTTATTTGCTTTTTGGGGGTACTGGTAGATCATAACATGATCCATGTTCACAGCTGTATCCTCAACACACATGGATTCTTTGAGGGGAGAGCAGCACAGGGAAATTAATGTTTTAGTCTTACTATAGAGTTTGGGAAGCTGAAAGAATTTGAGGATCTTATTTCATTTGTGATCTTCCTAATTGAAATACTAAGTTTCTTTCAGTCCTCTTATTCCACTCTGTGAAGCCTGGAAATAGATTTGGCATTACAGGTGATAAAGACTGAACAGTTTGCTGTAATATGGAAGAAGACTTTAGATTGTGGGTGCAAATATCTCATAGGAAACCAATCTAAGTTAATATCAACCACAAAGCAATTGCCAAAAGGACTTGGGAAATCGCCACTTTTCCACAGATAAAAACCTCTTTTTTTGTTAAAATGTGTGATTCATGAACTGAATATAAGCTTGTAAGAGAGCTACTGGTTGTAGACAAAGTCTCTCATGCATTTGACAAAGGTTTAGTAGAAAAAATTGTCCTGAGCCTAAATTTGTTTCCTAATAATCGGATTTTAATAACCAGTCTGGTCTCAGAGGAAATGTGCACAGAGGCTGCCAGAGCAGATTCAAGGTAAGACACTGGAAAATGACTACATTTAACCAATTTTGGGAAGAAGTCCTGGAGCAGATAGGAGTTGGACATTAGAAAGATGATCTCCAGAATGTTACAGAAGAAATATATTAAAATGAAGGTCATTTAGAGTGAGCAACCCACGAGAGAGGGTGCAAAATATTTTGAATTGGCTTCAGCTGAAGACCAGTATTGCTGATCTGAAGTCTTGCAGGATATGCAAGCCTATATTATGCAAAAGAGGCTCATGTTGGTTGTTAGAAAAAAATGGCTCCCTGGGAAAAAAAAGACT
>WAAD01020980.1:4797-17613 GCA_013389945.1 Fregata magnificens | reverse complement strand
GCCTGTAAATTAAAAACACACCACCTTTGGGAGTATGCTTATTTAATGTGCTTAGAAATACAGTGAGCCTTACAAACCTGTAACTCAAATGGAGATGTATTACACCATCCAGTAGAAAGAATTAGTTTTAGGACCTCAACACACCGTCAACAACTATGGTGAGGTTAATGAAATAAGCTACTATCCCAGTCTTTAGCTCATCCCTTCTTCAAAAGAAGGGATTTATTAGAAAACCAGAACTAAAAAAAAAAAGACAAGATTTACACTTCACAAATGCTGTAAATATCACCTCTGGTGCATCAAGTGGAATGGAGCAAATAGTTTTTTCTATTTCAGTTGCTTCCACTGAGGTAACATGGAATATAGAAATAGGTACATCATTCCACTAGTAAGTCTCAAGCCATTTACAGCTTTATGTTTTAACCCTATTCTCTTGAATTCTCTGAGGAAGCTTAAAGGTAATGAAATAATGGAATCATTTAGGTTGAAAAAGACCTTTAAGATCAGAGTCCAACCCTTAACCTAACACTACCAAGTCCACCACTAAACCATGTCCTTAAGCACCACGTCTACACATCTTTTAAATACCTCCAGGGATGGTGACTCAACCACTTTTCTGGGCAGCCTGTTCCAATGCTTGACAAGCAAACCACCTTTCCCTCAGGCTTCTCTGAAATTGTGTTAACTCAAACTCTTCTCAGGTGTGGAGGCAAGTTAAACATACAATAAAAATAATAACTTCCAATGTAGTTTTAGACATTCCTCTAAGCTGTACATGTCTTCTGGAATCCAATTAAAGCTTCTGCAATTAAATCTATACTTACTGTTCCTTGATTTCTGAAAGTAATTCAGGTTATGAGGGTTTACAGGCAAAAATCTTAAATCTGGACTAGATTAGTAGTCCATCTGAGACAGTATTTCATGTTCGACCACCACTGGTATTAAAACATCCATAAGAAAGTCAAAATAAAACAACAAAAAAAATCTTCTATAGGCTTGATTATGGTATAGTGTTTCCTCTGTCTTATGACACACAAAAAACCCACCTGTTGATGTGACACTCCATTCCACTCAACATAAAGTGATCAAAGCCTAAGATCTAGAAATAAAACTGTTTCCCTCCCCTCAAATATATACTTTTAAAATTATTACTACTACTATTTTTAATCTGCTATGGAATGTTCACATAGCATAGCACAACTCCGTGCTTANGAATGTTCACATAGCATAGCACAACTCCGTGCTTATTGATGGACTAGTAGACAAACTAAAGCCATAACTAATGTACCTTTCCTAGAAGCCTGTCTGGTATTTTCTGCATTGATGGGACACAAAAATTCCTACTTTGATTTCTACAGATACTCAAGCACTGTGATGGGTGTAGCTATATTTACATGGACATTAGCTGCAACAAATTACATTTTCTTTTCTACATGAGATATACAGCTGAAAGAGAAGGTAGGAGACATGTCTCAAGTTTGGGAGGTAATATTCAGAGTGTTCATGCAGATGATCACAATGTACACTCCCATACACTGCATTGGCAATTGGGGGGCTGGGGTGTAACCCACGGAAGTTATGACAAACTGTCCCAGAGTTGTGCTAGCCTCAAGTTTAGAACTGCCAATGCCATCAGGTGATTTCTCATTAACATTTCCACATACCAAACAAAACTTATATCAGAAATATGTCTGCATATCACAATTCAAAGTGTTGGTCATAGAAGCAAAAGACAGCACTTTGCTGAAATTCGTATTCCTCAGAAGTTTCAGAGCAGTGATCCTCACAAACATTGACAGAATACTTTAAGATATGTTACCAGTTAAAATTTTCTAAGCTGATCCAAACTGGTCCATTTTATACAGTGGAAGACAGAACCCAACAGTATAGCTTAAACAGGCAGAAGCCACCTTTGCCACCAAAAAGGTGGCCCCCTCACACTTACTACTCACTCATTTGTGTCCCTGTGTCATGCTGTTCCTCACACAGAACTATAATAAATGCAACAGTAGTGTGTGCTTAATGCTGAGTTGGGAGAGAGTTGTTTTGCTTCTGTTTTTATTCTTGCTGCTACTTTTAATCCAGATAAGTTTGTGTGTTCATTACCCTAATGCTTGCGCTGTCACTAGAGACATGATCAGTGTAGGAAAGAGCAATCAGTGTAAGCAAAACCATTTCATTAGCATTGATGCCAGTATTACTAAACCATAGAACTATAGTGGTTGGTTTTCCCCCTCCCCAACCAAAAGAGGTAGAGTATGAAAAAAAAAAATGTGTAACAGGTATCTTGTTTTAGGGAAAGTGGCAGAGCAGGGCTTGGGGTAGAAGAAGGAAATGATCATTTAAGTGATCCTAAATTTGCACTAGGATGCCTGTTCAAGAGATTAAGGACAAAAATATTAGACCATCTAATCTGATTTCCTGTCTTTCCACCAGTAGCAGAATTTTATTTCTGCATTAGGCTCTATAACTTTGAAAAAAAACATACTAAGATTTGACCAGTGTATCTCTTGATGTTTTCAGAACTGAAATAAGAAAAAAGCCTATCCATTTATTTTTAGAAAGATTAAGGTTTTTTAATTATGGGGAAAAAACAAACAAATTGTTCCTTATTTCTATTTAAATTTGGCTCTTTCCAAACTTCTAGCTGTAACTTCCTAGTACACCTTCCAAATTCAACCGCTCACACTTAGTATTTTCTATCTGAGAAGGTAACTATATTTACCAAACCATCAAGCTTCCTTTTGAAAACTGAAACAGTTAAGTTCATAAAACATTTTCCTAACCTTTAATCATTTTTGTGGCAACACTGTCTCCAGTTTAAGTTACACACAAAAAAATTTCAAACTTTAAAAATCAAATACAGCCTTCTAACACCAGTCTCAATCATGCTATTTACAGAAGTATAATCATCACCTCTTTACTCCAAGGATCAGGCTAGCCCTCTTTACCACAGCATTAAACCAAGCTCATACTATTCTATTCCAGTCTGACCCCTAAATCCTTTCCCGATTCACTGCTTCCTCGCTGTCCCACACTATGTCTGTCATTATTGTTCACATTCAAGAAATGTCCCTATTTGCCTTTGTATTCAAACACATTTTGTCCAAAAAAGCAAGCATCTGTGTCTCCTGTCATGCTGTAAGAGTTTAACATCTATCTGAAAAATAAAAGCTGATTCTTTTTATATGGCAAAAGAATACAGGTGGTGTTCAAAGAAGTGAGAATGATCTAAAACTTTTGAATCACATGGCCTCAAATAAGATAGCTTGGCTATGATAAGGTACAGCTGTTCTCTAAACAAGTACCTGTGTAAAACTAAAAAGTTTTGCTTCCCACTAGAAATTTCTAGTTTTATATGCTGCTGCCTAAAGCAGAACCCAGTTGAAGAATAATACTTCACAGAAAAGTCCTAGCCTTTCATAGTTTCCAAAATGCAACTGTTAATCACAGTCCACGTACCCTGAAGTAGGTTCTGGTTAGCCAGATACAGGTGAAAAATAACAGTTTTTAAATAAAAAAATATGGTAACATTTTCATCAAGTTAGTATTTGGTCACATTAAGAACAAACCACTACAAACTGAGAATATGAAGATCCTGTTTGCACAAGGGTAAACAAGCATTTACTGTTAATGTAAATAAACTTTTTAAGGTAAAAATACATAAAGTTTAAAAGTCACTAAAACTGATGTATAGAAGTGTCATGTCCAAGAAAGCTGCCTGTGGCAAAAACTGTAATTCTATCTTCTCTATCATGCATATTTAATTCCTATGTGTCCAAATTTTTGATTGGCAGGCAACTAAAGAGAACTCAGACAAACTTAATTTAATTTCTTATCACTCCTAATCCAAAAATATATAGAAGTATTCTTTAGAGCTCTAACATAAACCCAAGTTTTCAAAAGCCACTACCTTGCTTTAATTCAAATTATGAAAAGGCATCAATAACCTTGTTTGAACACATCTTGCTTCTGAATTTTTGCACCAGATATGTTTAAGAATTCAATGCAATCTACTTCAGAGTTGCAGGTTATTGGTTTTTCTTAGTAAAGAAATGTCTAAATATATTTACTATATCACCAATTTCTTGCATTATTTTTATCAATGACTAGCACAATTTATATAAGTTATCTTGAAAAGCAGAACAAGGTGTACTTAAGCTCCTTGTAAACCCCTTTACATAATGGAGGATTCCAATGCTACATCCATCACTTACCTTATCAACATCACTAAATTTTAGTTTTCCTTTACTTAGGCTACTATTATAATCAAGCACAGCCTACTTCTAATGAAAGCACACTGTAAAATCTCTTTATAAAAATCTTCATAATATAGCTGGAAGTACAGAACCTCCCATTTCAGTAAAAGAGTCATTAGAACCATGGTATTGTCTTTTAAAGAGACTCACTTGGATTTGGCCCACTTTCTTCATAATCTTGTTCACTCATGATTAAGGAAAATCAAGCCATTCCCCTCTTCCGATTCTTCACATATCAAGAATTGAAACAGGAGACTGACAGTTGCTTCCTCCCAGCTTTGTGTAAGACCTTAAATCCTGTTTCTTACTAGTATTGGATTAATCCTGAAACAAGTCATTAAGGCTTCAGGCAGCGTGAAGCATGCTCATGACACAGCCAAACTACATGACATTCACAGAACTCTAAAGAGAATTAAGCTGGAGGATTTCCGTCAGCAATAAACACCATGCTTAGTGAAATGGGCAGGATCACGTTACTAAAACATCCCACGTCTTCACCTAATAATAAATACATTTAAAGTTTTCTTTCCATCAAATAAATTCACTTTAAAATACTTCCACTAAGCAGATCAGTATACATTGGCAACAAGTGGTATTAACCTATTCCAAAGATCTGTCTACTATTAAAAAAGCCAATTTTAAGCATCAAGTACATATTAGCAGATCTTAAGCAAGTTAACCATAAGTATAGTTGCTAAAATTGATTTTATGTAGAAAGAGCCTCCATTAATTAAGATGTAGCAGACAAAAAACACTTTTAAATATAATTCTAGTAACTTTGCAAGCACTCTTTTTAAAAACAAGTATTTTGAAATTATGAAGGGGTCATCTTTAAGACTGGCTGTATAGTTTGTTAATTCTCTTTCAAATTAGATATGTCACTGTTTTCTAGTTTATGTATTAATCTATTTCACACATTCTATACCAGCCTCAAACAACTTCATACAAACTGTTTCAATTCTATTAAATGGATGTTATTGCTTAGAACAGAGTAGCTCCTGTGGTCAAATCTTTGACTCGCATCTAAGATCTACTTTCTATGTGATCCTAACACCTACACCACAAGCACGGTCAACTGTGGAAAGGCTGAAAGGGTTGAAGGCTCCTTCCAAGCCCATTTCCCAAAGTTCACCCTTCCTAGAACCAGCTCTGGTGCTTATTAGGCCCCTAAAAGACCTCACTCATGCTGCAAAAAGCCTGCCTCCTGTACCTCCCCTGTACCCCTTCTTTTTTTTCCAGGGACTGCTTCTTGTTCCTCACTAGCAAAATAAAGCTGCTTGTGCAAGTCCTCAGCAGATGTTCCACATAGCAAGAAACGTCAGTAGAGGGATACAGATAGGACTGGTCACTAATCAATGGCAGCAAGCTATTAGGTTGTTTATGTCCTGGTAAGTTTCTATCAGGACAGTTCTACAGGTAACAAAGTGAAGTTCTGACATTTTCAAGGATGTTCTAAAGCTAGAAGGAAAATACGCAAGCTTCCTATTCTTCAAGACTGGAATTAATCTGCTAAAAGGTTTTATTCTCTTAAAAAAGTAAGCTTGTAGGAAGATGCTTTTAAGAAGTTTCGAACTTGTGTGCCCCTTGCCAGAAGGCAAGAAACAGAACAAGTTTTTAATTTCTTCTTCCAGAAAGAGAGAGGATTTTTTTTCAGAAGATACACAAGTTACAAAAAAAAAAACCACAACACTTTTTGTAAAGCAGTTACCACTGAACATCTCACCTCCCAAAGGCTCCCAGAATGATTTCCTAAACAGGTTGAATGCTACTTATTTTTGGCTGCTACAAATTAGCTAAAGGATACAGCTAATTAAGGTACCTAATTAAGAACGCTAGGTGTTGAAATCAGGAAGCAGATAATAAATACTGTCCAGCTGACACAAACATTGTTAGGCCATGCTTTCCCACAGCTGTGATTCAAGAACAGTTATTCAGGGACCATCTTTAAGTTTGTATACTGCTAACTGCTCATGAATCCATTTCTGAAGATTACCATCAGATCTTTGAAAATAAGTAGGTAACATTTTTGATGCTCTAAAACTCAAGGATGGAAATTCTGAGGGTTGAGAAGCTGCCGAAGAACCAGTTACATCTCTTGTAAAGCAGGGTCAGGGCAACGTAGCAAGAACCTAGCTTTGCACAACCTAGTGCATTAAAACTTCATCCAATTTTGCAACTACTTGAAAAATTGCATATGAAATCAGAAAGACTGCAGTTTTCATAGACTTCATGTGGTGGGTTGACCTTGGCTATCCACCAGGTGCCCACCAAGCCATTCTATCACTCCTCCTCCTCAACAGGACAGGGGGAGAAAATAAGATTAAAAAGCTTGTGGGTTGAGAAAAGCACAGGGAGATCATTCAGCAATTACTGTCACAGGCAAAACAGACTCAACTTGGGGAAATTAATTTAATTTATTGCCAATTAAACAAAGTAGGATAATGAGAAGTAAGAACAAATCTAGAAACACCTTCCCCCCACCCCTCCCTTCTTCCCAGGCTCAACTTCACTCCCAACTTCTCTACCTCCTCCCCCGAGCAGCACAGGGTGTTGCAGTCAGTTCATTACGTGCTGCCTCCGCCGCTCCTTCCTCCTCACGCATGCTCCAGCATGGGGTCCCACCCTCGAGGAAACAGTCCTTCATTACCTTCTCCAATACAGGGTCCTTCCTACGGGCTACAGTTCTTCAAGAACCGCTCCAGCATAGGTCCTTTCCATGGGGTCACCAGTCCTTCAGGAAAGGTCTGCTCCAGCATGGGTCTCCTCATGGGGTCACGGGTCCTGCCAGAAAGCCTGCTCCAGCATGGACTCCTCTCCACAGGCAACAGTTCCTGCCAGGAGCCTGCTCCAGTGTGGGCTCTCCATGGGTCACAGCTTCCTTCAGGCCACATCCACCTGCTCTGGCGTGGGGTCCTCCAGGAGCTGTAGGGTGAATATCTGCTCCACAGGCTACAGGGGGACAACTTGCATCCCATGGTCTTCACCACAAGCTGCAGCGGAATCTCTGCTCTGGTGCCTGAAGCACCTCCTCCCCCTCCTTCTTCACTGACATTTCTCTCACATATTCTTACTTCTCTCTCCCAGCTGCTGTTGCTCAGCTGGTTTGTTTTTTTGTTTTTGTTTTTTTTTTAATTTGTTTTTTTGTTTGTTTTGTTTTTTTCCCTTTCTTACCAACATCACCAATATGCTTGGCTTTGGCCAGTGGTGGGTCTGTCTTGGAGCTGGCCCATCTTGGAGCTGGCTGGAACCGGCTCTGTCTGACATGGGGGCAGCTTCTGGCATCTTCTCCCAGAAGCCACCATTGCAGGCCCCTCACTACCAAAACCTTGCCACATAAACCCAGTGCACTTCACCATGTATTTTTCTTTCAGCAAGGAAGGAAAAAATGTTCACAACCACTGCCGAGAGTGATGACACCTTCTCCACTTAATTTGTCTTTGCTGTCACCACTGTGTCAGAGGTGCAAAGAGCCAAGGACAACATTCCAAACCTGAAGTGCTCTCATTAGCTTGGGTTAGGGGAAGGTAAACAGAAACTTGACAGGATAACCTACATTATTAGCAGAATTAAAAGCCTGCTAGCTACTGTCTGGACAGTTCACAAAGCCATGGCATACAAATAACTGCAGTTATACAAATTATAATGCATACCAGAAATGCTCCTAGTTCAACTGGTACATTGAATCAAGTAGGAAAAGAAATACTATCTGATAATGCAAAAAATACCACATAAGCCACAAAAGATGTGTGGAAAAAAAAAATTGGTAGGAGAAGCCATTTAAATTGGTAGAATTCATTTAAACATTTTAAGGGAGGGAACCCTCAAATTTTAATATTTCTACTCAAATTCAGAAAATAAGTCCCCTGTGATAACATTCTATAGTTTATTAGTCTAGAGAACAAATAAAAATAACTCTAATTGTTTCACTCCCCATGCTTTAGTATCTATTTTTATGTAAAGCAACAACATAGTTCAAAGACACAGGAAAAATTAATCAGGTCAGTGCTGCCAAAAGGGGTGGTTTTCTGTGTTGGGGTGGGGGTGGAAAACACTGTTGTTCTGCAATGAGCTGATTCCAGGAAATAAAGCCTCTTAAAACAACTTTTCAAAAACAACTGGTTTTCTGTCATACCTAGTTTCCTGCCAATTTGGCTCCCTAGAACAGTTCACAAGCAGTAGCACTGGAGAGAATAGAAATACTTTTTGCCCAGCAGCAGCTAATAAAATCTGCTATGTAGTAACAAACTATATCCCTTACCAAAGGCAGCCTTTACAATGCTTACCTATGAGATTTTAACACAATAAGTCATCTTAAAATTATAAGATAACATTACAAGCAAAGTTCTGTTATGAAAAACATTAAATGTAAAAAAGTTACACCAGAAGACCTCTACTCACCATATTCTGATGGCTGCAAAAGTATTATCACCAAAAGAAAAATCAGCAATAAGAGATCAAACAAATCTCAGTAATAATATTTTCATTATAGGATCAGAGAAGTTAAAATTATGAGAGTTGATATCACTATATTTGATGTTACTTTCTCCTGGAATATCTACTTTAAAGTTGTTTTATGACTAGAATTATTTACATTTAGCTCTGAGGCAATAAGTACAGTAAGAGAATGTTAGCGTTTCATTCTCATGAAATTAACACAGTGGAGTAAAAATAATAATTTGCTGTCCATTTCAAGCATTAAGATCCTCTCCTTCACAAAAAAAGGTCAAAACTGCAACAGTCTAAAAGAAATGTTTAAAACAGTTACAAAATGCTAAGTGACCACTTGCCCCACAGTGAAGTTATTTAGTTTATTACCCTTAACTCTGCCTCCTTTATTTGCCCCCATTTCCCTTGGAGCTATCAATAACTAACAGAAACACTTATATTCACAATGATACATGTAGCTATATTAAACCATGAAAGGATCAATTAGAGCACCTTGGCAGAGCTCGGCATATATCAGGAGTTGACCTGGACAGCCAATGCCCCTCAGAGCCAAGAAAATCCCTCTGTGTAACTCCCATGCCTGTGATCAAATGTCAGATATGCAGACTGTATTTGTCTGTACAGTAAGTTCTGAACTACACACTACAACTACAGACTGGTTCTGTGTTTGAGCAGAAGCTGACTGAAAATATACTAGACATCTCAGTGAGATTAGCCTGTCTTCCCTCCATTGCATACATATATATATATATATATACATACATACACACCTGCCTCAACTATTTCCTGGTTTTCCCGGAATTAGCATTTTACAAAAATTCACAGCATTCATGCTTCATTAGTTATGTGATGACTTCCTGGTAGGTCATCAGGTTTGTCATTGATATTCCTTGTATTTGAGGGTCTTCAATTTAAAAAGATTTTCTAGGAGTTAGTTCTCATATTGCTTTCTAAATAAGACACTGCTGTGCCTAGGTAAATAATACTATGGGATGCTAAAAAATACTAGTTGTGCTTTGAAATACCTGACATGCAGAGCTGCTAATGAAACAGAGATTTGATCAACTTTAAAGTTTTGATAGGTCTTTCTAATAGACAGTCACTACCGATGTGTGAAGAAAAACAAATTAAAAACCCAACATAAATCAAAGCCAGAATTTCTCATAAAACTTCATCCATTACTGCCTACAACAGACTCCTGTTTCCTTCTCTTCTTCAACCAGCTACTATCTCCTGGCTATCCTTCCCTTGTAGTGTATTATAAACACATTAAAAGACACAGGCACATATGCTCTCTGCTATTTTGTGCATATTTGAGTCAGCAGGCTTTGACCCTCAACTATATTGTTCAATCCAAGCATTAATTTTCATTCTGTCTCTTCCCAAGTACTACTTTGGCCAGTGCTATAATCCAGCCAAATAGCCACTCACCCAAGCCTTCCCCTCCTTCATACATGTGAGGGTGTCACATAACCAGAAAATACAAAGCTATAGAATTTCAGATGATTATGAAGGAATGAAGAGCATAGAGTAACAACATCCCAGCTTACTCCATTATCACACAGATGAGTATCAGGTAAGTATGTGTGAAAGGGGATAAATGCACAGAATAATTTATAAGTGCCTTGCTAATAAGACACCAGAACTACTGTACTGGTGACCTAATGGCTAAACAGCATACAGCCTGCTTCCCTCCAAAAAACAGCGTTGTGCATTTGGTGGATGTCTTTGTTGGTTTTTTTGTTAATTTTATTTTATTTTGTGGGTGGGGTTTTTTTGTTTTGTTTTTTTTTAAACAAGGTACTAGTGCAGTCAAGGAAATTCCAGAACAACTACTTGGTTTTAAGCCAGACAATTCAATCAAAACTGATAAAATTCTAGATTCCTGAACAATTGGAACAAAATTATATGCTGAGCTATACAGGCTAAGGGTGAGCCAAAGGGGAAGTTCCCATTCTCCCTTTTTTTTTACTTCCATTTCCGCTCTCAGCTTTACCCCCCCTCCCACCCTGACACAACTCTAGCCATTCTCAGACTTTTTGCAGCACTCACCTCAACTCCAAAACAGGGGAAGCATGTTTTTCCCTCTGCAGGAGTTTGGTTTTCTGCCAGTTTAGCATGTTGAACCAGCCCAGTGAAGTGTCTGATGAGCACCAAGGTCAAGTGCAGGAAAAAAGAAGGGAACCCAGGGATGTGGAGGAGGGCAGGGAAGGAAATTGTTTACTCCTTAGCCTTTTTCTTAAGGCTGGAGCAGGGAGAAAGGCAAGCAGTCCTTCTCCAAGCAGGCTTTTAGATGGGCTTAACTACAACAGCTTTTAGCTGTACTAATATTTTAGAATTCTTTAAAGTTTTCAGAAGAATGAGTCAAGGAGAATATTTGATTACACAGCATTAACTTAATTTTATGCATTACAGGTTTACATACCACAAACATCCATATAATACCAGAGGCAACATTAAATATGTCGTTCACTTCTGTATCTGTCTTAAAGCCAGAGCTGTCTGACTATACCTTGTTTACAAGTCAATGCCTTCTCTTTCAGTGTTTTCCTCTCTAGTCCCTATTTTACAGGCACATTAACAGGAAAGTCAAACAAATTCATCCACTCAAGTGATATTGATCCAGAACAGTAGATAATTTAAACACATTTTGCAAATGTAACTGCTAGTCCACACAAATTCTACTTAATTGCATGAAGAATTAGTCTTTTTTTTTTTTTTAATCACAACCCTAAAGGTTAGAAATAAGCCACTACAAGAGTGCCAGTTCCACACTTCTCCTCACCCTCCCAAGATCTTCAAGTGTTCCAAGCCTTCCAGATGCTTCATATATATGCATGGTCTAACAACTCCTATCTAACTATGCCTGTATGTATGTTCAGTATTTTGAGATGCCATCTGACCAAACACCACACTCCATGCCTTTTTGACTAGCTCTTCTACCACAAGGAAAACTGACCAAACAGATGAATGCTGTACTGCTGTCATCCATCTAGTACAGGAAACAAACTGTTGCCACAGTTAATACTATTTTCATTTTTCTATTCCATTTAGTTTGAAAAAAAAAAACAGTGGCAGTTATTAGAACACCAAATATATATACAATATACCAAAGGAAATGCAACTACATGTATCTTTTAAGGGTAAATAGGGGCTCGAGGGGAAAAAGCTCTGGGAGAAAACAACCCAACTTTGTCAGCTTGGTGTTTTACTGGATCATCTTCCTAAAGAATCTTTATACAAAACCAAATTAAAATAATGCAAATACATTAATTTTGTCAAATATCCGTTTTCATCGCTTTACATTCACACCCCACATCACATGGTATTAGCCTTATTTATCTGTGATCTACACCACAAAAAGGAGAAGCCGCCATTATGAGGAATTGCCTTTTACAAAAACCCATCTTTTTACCTGTGATCATCTAACATCTAAAAAAAAAATTGAGTATTGATTGTAACACAGTGTCCAAAATAACGTTCAAGATCCAACTATCTCTCATAGCGCTAGCAGTGATTCAAGCACCGTACTTGGTATTGCCGCTGCAACACACTTCAGAAAGAGGAAGTGTTAAGGGCTTCTGAGCCAAAGGAAGAAAGAGTTATTGCTTCCCGAGCAGTGCCTTATCATCCGAGTGAAAAAAGCCCTCATTTCCTCAACACCGCCTGTAGACTCATCCCGCTGCAGAAGAAGCTGCCCGTACCAGACCCTCAGCCGCGATGCCCAAGCTCCACCCCAGGCTTGATTCTGCTCCCCCAGGCGGCTTCAGGGGCGAGGCCTAGCAGGAGGCAAGGCTCCTAACACCACGCCATCAGGTAGCAAACACCTACGTAACCCAAGACACGGTCGCTGGTGCAAAAGCACATGGCTGGCCAAACACCAGGAGCAAGCCAGGTTAAGACTGCGCTCTTCTCCACAGTCTGAATCTTCCCTCCTACCTCTCACTCTAGTGGGCTCCAGCAGGACTCGGATTTTAAACAGAGCTTTTACGCCTGCCTGTTGAACTGCCAGCGGCGCTGGTTACTCCCGCTCCCCCCTGCAAGCGGGAGGCAGACTGACCGCCCTACGCCGCCCCGGGCGGGCGCCGCGCCCGCCCCCGGGCTGCTCCTC
>WAAD01020975.1:67945-91629 GCA_013389945.1 Fregata magnificens | reverse complement strand
ACCTTTTCTTGATCCCTTTGGACATAACCATTAATTCCAGTCTGTAATCTAGACTTAGGTTAGACCTTCCTCTATATTTGCATACCTCAGGTCTGTTCAGATTTTGCTTATTCTGTCTGCATAGCATCTCTAAGAAGTTTCTTACCTACCCACTCAACTTAAACTCTTGACCATGTCATCATCACTTACACCTTAACATCTTGTTGTGGTTTAACCCCAGCTGGCAACTAAGCACCACACCGCCGCTTGCTCACTTCCCCCTGGTGGGATGGGGGAGAGAATCAGAAGAGTAAAAGTGAGAAGACTTGTGGGTTGAGATANATAAAGACAGTTTAATAAGTAAAGCAAAAGCTGCACACACAAGCAAAGCAGAACAAGGAATTCATTCACTACTTCCCATCGGCAGGCAGGTGTTCAGCCATCTCCAGGAAAGCAGGGCTCCATCACGCGTAACGGTTACTTGGGAAGACAAATGCCATTGCTCCAAATGTCCCCCCCTTCCTTTTTCGTCCCTCAGTTTTATACGCTGAGCATAATGTCATATGGTATATGTCATACGTCCCTTTGGCCAGTTTGGGTCAGCTGTCCTGGCTGTGTCCCCTCCCAGCTTCTTGTGCACCTGGCAGAGCATGGGAAGCTGAAAAGTCCTTGACTTATACAAGCACTACTTAGCAACAACTAAAACATCAGTGTGTTATCAACATTATTCTCAGCACAAATCCAAAACGTAGCCTCATACTAGCTACTATGAAGAAAATTAACTCTATCCCAGCCAAAACCAGCACACATCACAATATTGTTCTCTCTGCTCTTGGAAAATGCAGTCTTGCCCTATTAATATTTATTCAGTAGGCTGCTGCAAAGATTGTTTTTCTTGCCTACAGCCCTGATCTTGTCACCTTTCTCTTTGTACTCCTCCAGGTAAGTTGCAAGTCTTCTTTTCCACACGCTTCACAACAGTTCACTTCCCTATTTTTTCTCTCTCATTCAACATTGAAAGGACAAGTCCCTTATTTAATCAGCCCTAATGTCATTCTACGACTCCCACTTAACTTTTCAAGCAAGCACCTTTACAATTTTCCTCCACTATGTTACCCATGAACATTCACAAACTTACTCCATTATCCTTGAAACTCTCCTTTAAAATAGCCCCTACAAAAACTGAAAAGAGGCTGGCTGCTCTTGTGCTTCCAACTCTCTCCATCATGCTGACTGCTGTTATCCTCGTTATCCTTCCCCACCATATCTATCTCTGGTCTTAGACCACAGATTCTCTAACTGCCTTTTTGCTCTGTGTTTATACAATGCCTGGTACAACAATTCATGATGAAACATCATCACATTAATGTGGTAATGCAAAAGAAGAAAAACCACCAAAGCCAGCTATGGGTCCCTTTCTAACGAGATATTCTGTGATTCTATCTAGGTTTTCCTGCCTAAAAGTTCCTTTTTAAAAGTGTATGATAAAGTTACGTGCTTCCCTTCTTCCTTATTCTGAGAACATATTTCCTCTCTGTTATTCTGGACAACATATTTTGCTAAAATTCAGATGGGAACATCACAGTTTTGTCTTCAAAAATAACAGTCCTAACACTTACACATTTGCTACATATCAAAAGCTACTAAATTTTTGGGACATAATAAATACACTGCATGTAAATACAACTGTTGCAGAATAAAGTTTTCCATTTTGTAGACACACCACAGCCCAACATTCAGCACAAGTGTGGTTTTTTTTTTTAAAGAAGTGAGAATATCCTGTATAAAAACGTTATTAATAAAAAAAACCCCACTGGTGTTTGTGAATTTGCCTTTTCGCATCCCTCCTCTACATCAATACATTCTAAATCAGTCTTTATTTAGGAGATTGACTACTGTTTTTAGCAAGGTTCATGTAGTACATTATGCACAAAATGGATGGTTCTCACATTCTAATTCAGACTGATATGGTATAAAAAATACATTATTTCAAAATGCAAGACAGCAAAAGCACATGTGGCACAACCGTACTGGTAGGATCAGGGAATGAAAGCTTTGTAAAAGTTTGTTTTGTGTAAAAATATGAAGGAAAAGAAGACAGTTTCTTGGTCTATGTAAAATAGTCTACCCATGAATACGGGGAGGATAATCAAGGGAACAAGAAGAAAAAACAAAGAATGTGACGTGAACCAGGCAGGTCCAGAAGGCCTGAATGGGAGGAAAAATTAAAAACAGCAGAGAAGATGTAATTCACGCATGCTTAAATTCTGATGGCAGAAGGGACCACAATAAACATCCAAGATTTCAAATTTCTGTATCAAGCCCATATATCTCAGGAAATTAATACACGTTTCAGAAAGCTATCCAACTTGATTTAAACACATTCACTGCTTAGGAAACTACCACTTCCCATGGAAAGATGTTCTAATGTATTATCATTCTCTCTGTCAAATCTCATTTTTTTCTAGACTGAATTTGTCTAGCTTCAATTTCTACATCTTGTTAGGTACTTATAAGCTAGATTAAAGAGTGATCTTCTATTAAAGATTTTTTTTCCCTACATGAGACTTTCAAATCAAAATCAATTAATTTCTTAACAATCAAGTCATTTCTTTGACAACTTAAGTAAACAGAACACTTTAACTCTCTCATTTCCAGACCCTGATTCACTCTTCTGCCTCTTTCCTGAACCCCATTCATTTTCAGTATCCTTGGTTAATGTTGGAATAACTGAATATTAGTTGAATATTAATGAAATAAACAAAGATAACACTGTAAGCATCATTTTGTCAAAATTTAAAGCCTGTCCCAATTTTCCTATGTCTGTGGCAAAGACTAGCCAAGAGTGCTTGTGAAGGAGAGAGCCTACTGAAAGTATGTAAAATGTACTTGATGAGATGACTGCCTATTAAGGTAGAGCCAAGGTAGACAAGGAAGGGTAGACAAATGTACAATGGTAACAACATGAACCAGGAAACAATGTAAAAGTTGGCTAAAAGATGGATACACAAAAGAGCATAGGCATAAACCAAATAATCTTCAATTCTAACATGTCATGGACATTTTCCTTTAAAGCCCTGGGAAAAAGATGTAAGTTTTCTCGTATCAGTGGTCTCCACCTAGTCTTTCTGTCCCATCCGAGAGAGTACAAGAGGAACAGTTTTACCAAAAGCATGTGTTTAAGCTAAGAGGAGACTATCATAAAATAGCCAAGGATTTGAGCAAGAATTATTTAAAATAATGCAATGCTATACTTTTAGCTGGCACACAGTTTTTCTCCCTGTTCTTCCAAACACATAGAAATGTCTCTACAAAGCTTGCTAACTTTTCATTTTTTTCTCTTTATATATTTTTATCTGGTCACATAAAGAAGAAAGACAAAACTACAATGCAATTTTAAATAAATTGCAACTTTATTAAGTCAACACAACTGGGTGAAATACACAAATAGGAGAGGCTTGGAAGTTGGTGAAAGTCAGCTGGTATGGCCAAACGGTAAAGAAGATTATTAGGAACAAGATGCCATTCCTCCAAAAGTTGAAGGCACACCCAAATGAAGAAAGGATCACAAACTTGGAAAATTAGATATAATAAGAAAATCAGGCAGGCCGAAAATGAGTGTACCCTATCTTTTGTTCTAGATCTTCCTGCCAGCTGATAATCAGGGTATAGAATGAGCCTTCAAAGAGGATAACAACATTTCAGAGAGGTGAAATTAATTCTTTGCATCAGTGTTCACTGTAGAAGAAACTGAAGACAATTTCACCACGGAAGCCTTTTTTGATATGTCTTCTGTAAAAGGAAGTCCTGCTTTATAAACCTTGAGCTCTTCAAAGGTGTCAAGAAGTATTCAGGTAAGGGTGATCTGGGTAACACAGGCTGCTTCTGATTCCAAAAGGCTATTGCCAAAAGACCCTCACCAACAACATTTAAGGAAAGTAGACAGCCACTGGAGAAGAGTCCTGGCATGGCTAAATAATAGAACAAAAGACAGGGAACAGGGTAGTAGTAGTAGATGGTCAGTTTCACAATGGAGGGAGATAATCAGTGGAGTTCCCCTGGGACCTGTTCTATTCAACATGTTTACAAGAGATGAGCACTGAAGTGGCAAAGCTTGCTCATGTTAAGAAGTTATTCAAGATAGTAAGGAAAAGAGCAGACTGTGAAGAATTGCAGAAGGATGAAACTGAGTAATTGGACAATAAAATGACAGATGAAATTCAGTGTGGATAAACGCAAAGTGCACAACGGGAAAAATAATTCTGGCTTGATAAAGAAAATGAAAGTCACCAAAATGACCGTCACTGGAAAGCTCCTGATGTTGTGACAGACAGTGTCATGAAAATATTAGCTCAGTGCTCAACTGCAGTCAAAGAAGCAAATCACTGTTAGGCATTTTTAGAAGAGGAACGGAAAGCATAATTATTCCACTACATATATCTATAATTTATGGACACTTTGAATGCAGTACTGATCACTCTCATCTGAAAATGAGTAGGTTGAAACTGGAAAAGATATAGAGCAGGGGAAGTATGATCAGAGGTATGGAATGGTTTCCACCTGAGTTGAGTTTTCTGTGATAGGGAGCTAAAAATTCACAATGGGCATGAACAGACAGACCGTTCATTGTTTCTTCCCACACATACATAAAGCGATCAAATTAAGAGAGCAGGAACCAGGAGCCTTTTCTTTCTAACCAAAGAGCAGGAAATGCTCCTTTTGGCAGCTTCCCCCTTGCCAATAGATGCTGTCATGCAATAGTGTTACATGAGGAGACTGGAAAAGTAGTTGGAAGAAAGGGATTCCTTTAGGGTTGCTAAGGTGACAAACACAACAAGTTCAACAAATATGTTTTCAAAAAGTTTGAATTTCACAACACAGGTCATTTTGATGAATGAAAACAGAGAGTCTTTATTAAGGCTGTCCTATGTTGATGGAACCTGTTACATGACCAGTTGAAATCAGGAAGGTGAGAAAGTTGGCGTATTTGAAGAACATTGCAGTAAGATAAAATATTCACATGTTGGCAGTTACAGAGAAAGAGGTAATTAATATAAGAACGGAATCAGGATGATATAGTTCAGTGCTCTGTCATTGAGACCTCATCCACTATTATACTGGATGCCATTTAGTCTTTAGAAAGACTTTTTTTCTTTTTAGGTTTAATTCTGGAAGCTTGTAAATTCATTACATTTGTAAGGAACACTAAAATCTTGGATAAGATTATAACCTATCTGTTAACCTTTAAGAAGAAGGAATTGTCACTTCTGGTCACATGGTCATACATTCTTGATGTGGGTTCTAATGTTGACTATAGAATGAACAAAGAGTATATGATACATTATTACTAATCAAATCAAAGGGTGTATCACACCACAAGCATTTCTCTCACTGACTTGATGTTGTAGGTACTTGTTTACACTCTTATGTGGAATGTAATCTCTCTGAGGCAACTCTTAGCAAAACAATGGACTTGTCCACAGCTAAAACTCACAGGTCCCATATCAGCTATAAGTATACAAATTTTGTTCTTAACAGACTTGGTCTTCTCAGACAAGGGAATCTGACGGAAGAACAAATTCCCTGGTAGGTAAGACAGACAGAGTCTGTTAACTTTCAGAATATACTGCAAGCGTTCCCCTTTGATAAAGCTTTTCCATCATGACATTTGTAATAACAACAATTTTTCAAAATTCTACTACCCAAACCCCTGCTTCAGGAAGATTTCCACATTAAAATGAAGAGAAGAAAAAGAGCAGAGATTCCTTGACTTCAATATTGCTAATTTAATAATTGGTGGACATGTTCAAAACAATGATATAATGCATGTCAAAGTAATAACAGTTGATGGTACCAAGACTGCTATCAGGATAACTCATATGCTAAGTTATGGGGTAAACAACGTGATTCATGGATAATTTTTGAACTGTGAAAAAAATAAAATTGTCAAAACCATACACGGTATTAATAATTCACCTTACTATGGCAAGTCATTATTAGTAACTTGGTGGCATTACTGTACCTATTTCAGTAAGCGTAAGCAAGAAATTCTGAAATACTCATGGAAGCTAAAAATAAAATAGAATTGTATATCCACTGCTGAATTAAACTGTTTACTAAATATCTATTATTACATTACAACACATAATATGACAAACTGCCAGTTTGGCTTACATTACTGTACTTTTAAACAATAATCAAGAGTTGGCAGAGTGCTAGATAAGTGCTCATTTGCTGCATTTTGTATAAATCTAAATAAATAAATGTATGGCAGGTTGTCCTAATCTAACTTCTCTTGGCTGATATTGGATTGTTCCTTTTTGCGCCATACCTTTTTTGGCACATATTCCAAGTCTAGACTTAAATGTCTGGAACAGTCACAAACTGACTCTCATACTGATAATTTCTGCTCCATGGGCAAGGAAAACGTACAAGATCCTGATGTGAGATGAAGGTGCAGTGAGAAGAGTCTATTCTGAATTATCTCTTATATGGAAAGAATCTTGTAACTTTGCACTGGACAGTGTGCAAAGCTGCAAGACTGGACACTGTTTAAATGATACGTTAGAGTGAGGAACATGCATTCTCCAGATTAAATTAATGTGGCAGTAAGTCACTTAAATACATCACTATATTCATTTGCCTGCAAGCTCTGATCAACTTAAAAGAAGTCACCTAATGTCACTTTGCATGCCAGTGCTGCATTCTTCTGTACAAAACACTACATTTTCTTGTGTTTCCCCCCCCCCATTATCATTATATAACTAAGGGTTTTGGTTGTAGGAAAAGTGAATCAGGGTTACAGTAATATTTCAGATTTTACATCAGCCTTTTAGTTTCTTCAAGGCCTCGAGAAGTGATCAAATAATTTTGTTACTGCCTTCATCACGTCATTACCGAATCTGAAGGACTAATCCATCCATTAGCACTTCTCAAATAACTAACCAAAGCGTAACCTTAATTTTGACAGGAGAAATCAACTATTAATGTGTATAAGATAGAGAAATGCAAGATGATAATTATTTTTGGGATCAGAGATTAATTTGAATCTCTTTTTATCTCTTATTTTATAAAAAGTTACACTGTTACAACAAATCTGCAAAAGCCTTAAGAATGTAGAATTAAAAATCAAATTTTGTGTTTATTATAATGAGCCTTATGTTTTGATATAGTACTTCACTTTATTTTGTAATTTAATTACTTTGTTTATGCAAATAAGGCCCCAAATGCTATTGCACTCAAGAAGTTAAGCACTTGACATTTTTACTCCTTAAAATGCAACATTTTATGACGTCTAGATATGTTTATTAATTAGTGATTATTAACACCCAGTAAACAACATCATGTCTTGTAAAAACACAATCTTTCTTCACAGCGTGAAACTCAAATCTATTATTCACTGATTCCATATGCTGAAATACACTCAAATGATCACAAATGACCTTAAGCATTAGATAAATGTAAATGAGGACAGGGTAGAAAATGTGCTTTTGATTGATATCTAAAAGACCAGGTTTGAAGTCTTGACAAGGGATGAAATCTGAAATCTCATACAAAGTAGACGGCAATTGGCAATCTACAAAATCTAAGCTTTTGGATGGACGTACCACACAGCCTGTCCTCAGCAGGGATGAGTGTCTGAGGCCGCTCACAAGAAGCGTTCAGCACATGGAACCTGAAAGACCACTCCTGGGGCCCGCGTGGCCTTTGTCTATTTGGCAGGCACTTATTAGGATGCAGAGATATATCTCTAAGTTATATGCACGTACACCCTAATGAAGGCAGAATTTTTCTAACCCTAAGTGCTCACTTAAAAGAACTTCTCTACACAGAATGGCTACATAAGCATAGGGATAAATGATGTGAATGATAGCCATTAAAATTGTATGGGTTTAACCCTCTATGTTAATAAGCTTATTCTGCTGTAACAGCTTGCCTTTCTCAGCCCTTTTTCAGCTTTACTTTTGTCACTTTGAGAAGGACTGAGAGTCCTTCTGGAATGAGAATCCTCAAAAAAAGAAGAAGATTTAAACACACAAATAAGAGTGCACTATTCGCTCTTAGGTAGCCATCTCTAAGCACATTCTAATTCTCAGCCCTATACCACAAATATGAAGTACTTTGCAATTTACTTTTAAAATACTACAAGAGGTGAACACACTTCAAATTTTCAGCTGCTTCCAGTCCCTACTGTACCTGGAGATGCGTCACTGAAATAGATAGTTAAACAGCTGACCTCAGTGGCACCACCTATTGCAGGGTGGGTCAGGAAGGGCTCTGGAGATGAACTGAAACCAAACTCTCTGAACCTCTACAACGCTCACCCTCCAGAGCATGCCTTCGGGGCTAACTCAGAGACAACAGAGCTGGTGCACTATGAGAAAAATGCTGGGTCTGCCCTGCACCTTAGGACATAGCCAATGAGAGAAGGGCCCCAGCACGCTGTGCCTGGCTCCCATGCTCCCCATCTGTCCCTGCAGTGACAACACAATACTGATTGCACAGACAGGATGACCAAAAACCCTCCAATGGATGCTCCAACAACATCTGCCTCAGGGGCAAATGGGATTTGTTGCCACCCTGAATTCTCAGAACCATTTAAAATGAAACCTGCCAGTGATTTAGGTAGATTCATTCCAAGCCACATACTTAGTACAATGGGTAATGCTGACTCTGAAGCAGCCAAATTTCAACCATGCACTACACCACAGCTTGAAGAGACATAGTGTATGTTAAAAAAAAAAAAAGGAACAAGAGGTTATGTCACCAAAATGAATCATACTGTATTTGCTATGTTAAGAAGCAATTAAATTTTTTTTTTTTAATACTTCCAAATTTCTGTCTTGCATCACTCACCTACTTACATTGTATATACATCTGTGTCAGAATCAGTAATACAGGTCACAATTTCACACTTTTGCATAAATTCCACATTTACATTAAATATGCATGCAAGAATCAGTAAAACAGTTTAGTAGAGTCTTACCAGCTTGACACTTTCTGAGCCTTAAATACTCCTGCATTCTGGTTTCTTGTGATGATCTCACTCACATCTGTAGCATGTTTGTTAAGAATTACCTATAAAACTAGAGCAGTAACAAAAATAATTTAAAAATACTTTTTTCCATTGTTAATACCTTCATAATGTCTTTTATCTGTTTGGTCGTCTTTAATCTGTGCTAATACTCAGTCTTTTCAGAAGCATAAATTTTACATTGCTACTCCAGCACATCAGCCATAAATCTATGCAGCAACTTCCTCTTGTTGTCTACTTCTACTGACTGGATCACTAGATCATGGTGCTGAGGTTTTGGAGGCTTATGGGTTTGGAGTTTCTGCTCTGCCACAAGACACGTACCTTTGTTCCTGGCTCTGTCTGGGTGAAATCCAACATACAACGGGAGCACCTTAACCTATAGGCAAGGGAGTTTCTAGTTCATTTGCTTTCTTGAGAATGGTTTGGAACCACCATAAAAGATAGTACAAAGCAATAAACACGTTTTCTTCCCCATAGGCACTGCAACAGTGCCTCAGCCTTGTGTCTGGAAGACACGTTGGAAGACACTTCCTCTTGTTGGAAGATCAGGTCACAAAATTGGGTAGCCATTCAGGCAGGCCAGAGCAAAGGCTGTCAGTGAAAAGTTTCAAGGGAAGCTGTGCCCAGTCATCTCTGCCTAGAAAGATAACCTTCATAATCAATCATTTGTGGTTAGTGAGAAGCCATAAGAAGGAAAAGGTGTAGCAAGGAACCAAGGAACTATGAGAATACTAAATGGCACCCAGTGTGAATCCATACATATTTGAACACTCAAATTTAAAGATTATCTTAAAGGAACAATTTTGATAAAGATGTCAATGATCACTCTTTCTTATTTAAGGTACAGGAAATCTGATGCTAATTAGGAGGATGTTTCTAGGTGCACAAAATGCGTTGAATTCTTCTTTGCAAGTGCTCTTGTAAGAAAATTGAACACAGTGTCAGGCTAATTTAAAATATCACTAATGTAGCTTTTTATTTGCTTTGCTGAAATCACATAATTGTCCTTCCAACACAGTTGACTATTTAAGAAAAGTTATTTTAGGAAAGCCTCTATTCAAACAATGAGAAAGAAAAGACAACCGATATTTTGTGAAGCCAAAAACTAGAAATGGAGTGACAGAAAACTGGTTTAAACAAATCTCTGTAGTTTGGACATACCTTTTAAATCTTTTCCACAGTATGCAATGAGAAATAGTAATGAATAGTCTATGCCTGTGAAGCAAAAGGAAGGCATAAATAATTTCAAGAGTAAAGTATGCTGTTTTTAAGTAGAGGCAGAAATAACATTGTTATAAATTAGCTACACTGCACTTAAATTATATAACTGAGCAAAACTATTAATAATTGTTGTAAACATGTTAACACTAACTTTTTTAAATAATTTATAAGCCTATGTCTTCAGGCATTCAGGCTGAACATGACCTTTCTAACCTAAATTTCCCAGGACTGTTGGAAGATCCATACGCTATATTTTAATGGCCATTATAGTGCACTGCAACAATGTTTTGTATTATTGATGCTTTCAGACAGTAGTTCAAGTCACTACTGTATGGTGTGAAACAGAGCTAAGGCAGAAGGTACACAGCCTCTCTGAAATAGGAGACAATTTTTACCAAAAATGAACCTCACCGTTGGATTTGGACATGTCGAACCAAGTAGAGATGCTTCCAGTGTTCTGGGGAAACAGAATTTGATGTTCATGACTGACTATGTCATAGATATTACCTAAGTTGGAAGATTTGTATCTGAATGCATATCACCCAAAATTACAAAGGGGGATGAATCTGATAACTTTGCCTATGTATATCTTTATTATTCACTTGAAATATCTGTATTTTTCTTTTTAATACTTTATTTAAATGATCCTGAAAGAACTTAGATAAAACACACTAAACCAACAGTAAAGTTTTGAACAAAGCTGCAAAAGCAATAACATCTGTCTTTATTTTATTGATTATGCAATATAAATGATCTGTTAATCAATTAAAATCTACCCATGATAAGCAAAAGGAGTGAGTTAGAGTGAAGTCTTTTAAATGGACTGGTAACTCAAATCATAATATCGTTTTAAAAACCTCCATAAACCTCATGCATAAGACCATTGATTAATATGAAATATAGCTATATATTTCACAGTGAAATGGTTAAAATGACAATGATGATTTGAAATTAACATATTTGTAAGTTGTTTTAACTTGTAAGATTTCAATAACGTATCCTAATATAGATATTGAAAACATACATAGTGAATACTTCATGTGGCAGTATGAAATGAAGAATAATATGAAGAATGTCAAAAATTAAAAGAAAAATCAAATCCTCAAAAGCTTGAGACTTCACAAAGCAAAGCTGTTAGTTACGCTCACTGAATAGCGATAACAACAACAAAACCAACAATAATTATGATGATGATGATAATATAAAGGCAGATTCTCAGATGCAATGCACTATTGCCAGGTCGATTTTCAATTACATTTCACTGATGTATTCATTTGTTTCTTAATGTGCTCATCTTGCCCATTAAGAATAATTAGCAGGCTTGCTTGGTGATTTCCTGGCTTCTGACAGTGATTTTTTTTCTTTTTTGTTGACAACCACTTTTACTTTTTGGAAAGTAATTTTTGGATATTATAGTATGACTGGCATGTAATTTAAGCTTCCTAAGAAATTTAAAGGGAAGATGTAAACAGTAATTTTTAAACAAGATTATTTTAATCTATAATACCTACATAAAAAGCATAATACTAGGCATTAACTATTCCTGAAGAGCAGAATTTAGAAAAGAAAACAGTATTTTATCCCACATTAAATAAATTTGGTATGCTAAACAATTAAAAAATACCATCAGCAATAATAAAAATTAGCAGAAATACATCATTTGTGGTCTCTGGCACTTGGGGCCAAATACTATTTCCAATTACACTAAACATTCTTCCTGATTTCAGTGAGCCTGGTGTGACTGAAACAGATCTAAATTTAGCCTAAACTTCTGTTATAGCTAGTCACTATAGAAAAGAATGCAAAAGAAAATTACCATAAGACAGATCATAAAATTACTACTGAAGTCCATAAAACACATAAAATGCAACATAAATTTTATTACGTGCACTTTTAAGAATACATTCCACCTACACTGTAAAGTTCTTAGTCTGCTGCACTTTGGCACCCTGCTAATATTAAGCCCATTGTAAAATCCAACACAATAAAAGCACTTTGAATGCTGAGCCTTCAGAGCACCAAATGTTAAAAAAGAAAAATAAATTCCTGTTAGAGCCTTCCACCAATCACTTCTCTGAAAGGGATTCACTGAGTGAATACAGATGAAGACTTCTTGTAATACTTTGGGAAATAAAAGATCTTTCTAAAACACATTGTGAAAAACTAAGGTGTGCTAATTAGATGACATTAACAGTATCTTTTCAGGAATAAAAGCACTTTAATTTGTTTAATTCCAAAGACTGAGTGAATACTTTTAGCACTCACCAATTTTCCTTGCTATAGAAGACATCTAAATTTCAAAAAAGTTCAGGTATGTTTATGGAATCTGCTATGCAAGATATTTGCTACTTGATGATTACTGAGCTCACCTGAAGCTTTCTGTGGGTAAAACGACCTTTTGTTAAATACCTATGCTNTTATCTTCATAATGACATAGAAGAAAGATTGGAAGGGGTGACTCCGGTTAAAATACACAGAATAATGAATACTTGCTCCTCAAGACACGAGTATAACAAACTAGAATTTAACAAAATAAGAATCCCTGGAACACAACTCACAACTTGCATTTTCAAGAAAAAGGAGACTTTTATAAGGCTTCCTTCAAGTTTTAAAAGATATGATCTAGGGTTGGCTGTTTTTGCCATGAAATTGTTACCTCAGTTACCTCTGAGAAAGTATTTTTAAAGGTAGTAGCTAATATTGCATTGCAATGTCTCCTGTTTTAACATCAGCAACTGCAATTTTTTAAAACCACAAATTAGTTTAACTTATTTTTTTCACTAAGTACTCATTATGTTAGCTCACAATACATACAAAACTTAAATCTAAATAATTCTGGTGATGCAGTGGCCAAAACCTGAAAAACTAGTCTGCCTTAAAATGCAAATGGAAAGATTACCAAGGAACAAAAGCAAATAGATATCTTCCTTTTTTTCCCCTCTCAATTTCTAAGGGCTATTAGTATTCACTGTATATATCTGTCCTTGTTCTGTGCTGATATTTAACGTGGCCACAAATTACGCTCACTCATTCTCTTGCTTAGCCAAAGTCCAGTTCAATTTTCTGAGCTATGTGTTCATATTAGAAGGGCATAATAGCAATTTATTCTAATGTAAGAAATATAATAAAATACTTTCTACAAGGGACAGAGGAGTTTTGCAATCTTACATCAAGAGAAATAATGATAAATTGATAATTGATTAAGCACACTAAATGGGTAATTTGTAGGCAGTTATAACTTAGCAGCAACAATGAAACCGTGCATTTCAATATACACTGGAAAAGCTATATACAAATACTGGGCATGTTTTAAGAGGCTAGTATCTGAAAGTAAAAAAAAAAAAAAAAAATCTAGTTCTTCTGCAAAACAAATATGTGAAGGGGAGCTAATGATTTGATTCACTGCTACACCTCCTGTAATGTGCAGCATACATACAAGGCATCTTTCAGCACTCAGCCATAAGACAAATATTTACTACCATACTTGCTCTATACCAACAGGTACATTTTTAATTAAAGAAGAAAATGTGGCATTTATTGTGGGGGAAGCTGTAGCTCTGTTCAAGATACTCTACATTTATTTTTTAATTACTTATGTGGGGACTTCTTCTTAATATACCCCATGCTGTCTGTCTTTATATCGATTGTTACTCAGCCAGTAAAAAGGAACGAGCACAACAAACCAGTTTTCTATCTGAATAAGGATACTTTTGATGGCCTTTTCATTTCCATCAGTTAACAGAACTTCTTTGACATCTGCAGAAATAGCAACCTGAAAAAAAGAGCACAGCAAACAATGAGCAAATATGCTTGTCTGTGTGGAAGTGAAGACAGGAGTGACAAGCCTTCAGTATCATGCTTCCTCACCTATTTCTCTGTAACAATCTTCAATCTTTTTTCATTTTATGTCTGCATTATTTTAATCATTCAATCAAATCAGTCAATACTTTTATCATTCCATTTGCGGGAGCCTCTATCTTGCTATCATTCTGTTCCGTAATTGCATTGTGACAGCGGATGATGGTATTCTGAGAGGCTTTCATTTGCGGGCTTCTGTTTATCTAGTAGAGCCATCATACAAGGCTGTCACTCTGCCTTTCAGCTTGCTTCTGTCTGACTGCCTGATGCCCTTCATATAACTTTGCATTGCAGGCAGATGGCTTTGTAAGGGTAATTTTTTTGTGAGCTTTGACATGCTCGCACATTGGGCTGTAACCTCGACACATTGTATAAGAGCGACAGGTTTGTCAAATGCCAATCAGTGTAACAATATGCTTTTATTTGTAGAGACATAAAAACTTGTCTAATGCACTGCACTGCTACATAATATCTCCTGAATACATGACTCAGAACCCAGAGAATGGTGAACGACTCTCCTGAATGGCCAATCTAATTCAAAAGAATCTAATTACCGAGAGCTCTGGATCATGTTTGTTGGTGTAATAATGCAGGCAAAACATTAGCAGCTATATCATGGTGCTCCAACTGTGATTCGCCAGGCTATTCCTGTATCTTAGCAAATGGGACTATAATCTGAAAAAAAAAAAATGCTTCGGCTATGGCAATGAAAGACAGACCGTACGTGGCCTGGAATATCACAACAAGAGATATTGACTACACGGAGGTAAAATGTTTCTGCTCATCGAGGCAACCATAAAATCAATATGATACGAAAGCAAGTCAATCTAGAAGGTCTCTCAAGACTCTGCAGCTTGACCGCAGCTGAGGCTGTTGACAGTTCTCTGACCCAGCAGTTGGAGGCACTGGAACATTTTTCCTTTTGTTTCTTCCTCTGAATGGGATTGGAATTGAGAAAAGACCTACCATGAGCCCAGCCAAGCATGTCATGCCACCCCCTAGCTCACACACAGCAAGGTCCCTGAAAGAGAGAAAGGAAATGGTAGAACCCATACAAATTAGATGAAAATGGTCAGACACACATATATGTTACAAGAACAAATTGCCATCTGCAGTAAGAACTGAGCTACCAGGAAGTTGTAGAGACATGACTAGGCTACCTCATGTCGTTTTGCGTTTTAAAAATAATTATGAAATAGAAAAGTCACAAAGCAGGCAAATCAGTGGGGGTTCCCTCATTAGTGTTCAGTGCAACATTACCACCGCTGAGCTGAAAAATCTGAGAAGGTTCCCTTTTTTCCCTTGTCAATGGCTCTGTCTTTTAGAACTAAACTAGCTAGAGTAGCGAAAGATAATTGTTAGGAAAGGATAACAATGTTAATCCACATTCATTCTTGCAAAAACAGTTAGAGAAGTAAATGGGGAAATTAATATTATTTATATATCTCTCCATATAGTTATGGCTAAAAGCCTTTTTATATTAAAAAGAGAGAAGTTTTAAAACAAGCCATATACCACAAAACAATTACACATGAAGAAATCTGATCCTTCAATTACACTTAAAACTGCAAGTGACCTACAAACAATGCTGTTATGAACAACGATGGGAACAGCGAACAGTTAAGCCACAGAAAACTAAACGAAGTTAGTGTCAAGAGCCTAAACCAAGCCCGAGCAGAGGGCTGAATACATGGTCTAAAAGGCTGCTTTTAACTTAGACCATACTGCGCTGTTATTAAGATATGCATGTGAAATACAATTTGGTGCAGAAAGCGTACCGGATGGGAGTTTGCAGGGGGAGCCATAAAGAACGCCCTCCAGAGCCATGGCCTGCCCCAGGAGGGGAGGAGGGAGGGATGCTGACCCCGCACCGAAACTGCGTGAAGCGGCGTCTAGGGCAAGGCAGAGCCTCAGTTTAGGAACATGCTGCTTTATCGCTAAATCTGCGGCAACTGTTACAGCTGGCAGAAACGTTCCCACTGAGACACTTTTGACAGGCAGAAAATGGAATTTCAACAGATTTTTTTTTTTTGGTGCACTTTTTCTTCTCCCCTAAAATACCAACATTTGAAAATCTATTTTTATGTGAAAGTATTACCTCCCTGCTCACTCGTCACTGATATTTAGGAAGAGCATCTAGGGTGCCATATCAGTGTCAGTATACAGATGATGATATTTTGTTCACTGAGGCCAGCGGACTAGGCTGTATGACTGTATACTAATGCTCACTGTCTGGATGGGATAGATTTATTTTTCTTAGACTCCACAGATTTTACTTGAAAAAAGTCTAGTTGTCCTATTTAATGGAAATGAGACAAAAGACAAACATAGTTCAGAGGAACAAGCTGTACATAAACCCAATGAGAATATAAAACAGATGTGGGAAATTTGCAGTTTGTGGTTTAAATAGAATGATTATAGGTTTCTCCTCACATAAGTTTTTATTTTTCTGAACCATATATGTCACCTATATTAAAAGTATAGACATATGGTTATATATTTAAGATTTACAAGGCACTTAGTCCTTTAGAAGAGTCATGCTTATTGAAATAAACACAAAGTATCTAGTGTGGGGTTTTTAGTGCATTTTGAACTGCATTTGTATGTACATAATATACAAGCGTACGCATACACACATATACACATACATATTTATGCATATAAATAATTTATTTCAGTGCAAAGTTCCCTTATTAGCAAAATTAAAAAATCATATCCGTGTCTCAGGCAATATTTAGTGACATTTATCAATGAGAATTAAAATAAGAAACTCTACTCTGAGCATACTGTTGAGAGGGCATAATCCTGAGAAATCAGGATGTGAAACTGCCCATTTCCTCCATGGAAGTTTGACTGATTGCTGTCTCCGAGTATCCAGGCTTGCATACCCAAACTAGGAAAATATCCTTTTAGTGAGCAGCACAGGGAGGTTTGCTGTGAAGAGCCTCTGAGAACAAGCAGAGCGTACAAGCCACGGCATGGGGCTGGACGGCAAAATGCTACACGGACACCCCTACAGCAGCAAAAGTCACACAATGCAGTGCCCAGCTAAACTCGAAGGAGCTGCAACTACCAGATTAGGTGTGTTAGCTGCCTCCCCTAATGGGGTGGGCTTCGTTCAGGTGGCGGACAGAGTAGAAATGAGGCTTTTACAAACCAGGGCATGCTTTGGTGCCAGGTCTTTGATTTCAGATCGGAGTCTGAGCAAGCTGTAGGAACCAGCTCACAGCTGATATGCTTTCAGCTTTGGTACAAGGGGCAGGGACTTAAAGCTTGGTCTTCCCTATTTTACCAACACCATATGCACACAGACTGAGGAATTTTGTATACTCCGAGCTGGTTTACTTGGTGTTAGCCTTGCACCCTCACCCAGAACACAATTTATGCCTCCAAATGCATTGTTATAATGGCTTTTCTTGCACCCCATTCATTCTCTGGACAATGAAACTTCAAGGATTTCCAAGAGCAAAGCTCTGTATACTCAAGGGAAAAGAGAGAGGATGCAGGATGGATTTTATTTTTAGGTGCTCCTATTGGAGCCTTGATAACTGTCTTCTACAAGTTTAGAAAATGTGAAAAAACCCCCCAAATAGAAGTGCAGGATGTCTCAAAATTGTTTCACGACACTTAAATACAGGTGCAAATTCCTCCATTGCTACATGCAGTGATTATTATGTATTTTATCAGGTAATATTTTGCTTCCTTTTGCAACAGATGTCAGTTTAAAGAATGCCTTTTATTTTTCCTGACCTTCACAATCAGTACTGATCGATTGGAGCTTCACTTTTGTTTCCCAAAAATCAAAGTGAAATAAAACGCCTTGAGTGGAAATCAAAAGTCTTTGACATATAGCAGAAAGCTTGCTGTGCAATATTAGTACCCAAAGGCAGCTCAGAATTCTTTGTTAAGAGCAACATGCTTTCACCTTGAACATTTTAAATTTAATCTGAAGACTTAAATCATAGCAGTCTTTACCATGCAGATACAATAAAACTAATAGATTGGAAAATATCTTTTTATGTTTAACTCTGTACCTGAATATTTCATTGTGCTTTAGGCAGTAGTAAGCCAGCACTTCTTCAGATGGCCAGAGACCTATAAAACAAAGATATTTGCCGTCTTAGAACAGATTTTTTTTTTTTGTCTAAAATAATATTTGAATACATATTACCATTTGCAGACCTCTACCAACTGTTTCATTTCCTAAATTTGCCAAAACACCATGGAATAAAGAAACAAATAGAACTTTTAATGGAAGACTTCTGGTTTAAGCATTGGAACTGAATATTTTCATCCCGACTATAGATACACACACACCCACAAAAACATACACATATACCTATCTATACATATACATACAATTGTCAGGACTTTAAAAGTTATATAAAATTTACTTCTATGAAACTTACGACATTTGGCCATTGACATGAACATCAAACTGTTTGTACCAGGCCAGATGCGAGGCCCACATTGCCTTGCTGCCTGTTTCTAACAGTGGACAGGAGCCCCCTCCTTTTTCATTACCTGTCCTCTACAGTCATTTCATTTCTTCCTAGCTTGTTTTTATTTAGTTCCTTTTCTCTTAGGTTTTCTTAGGTCAGGCATCAGTCTGACTGTAAGGGACACTGACCGGCAACACATGCTGAGGACAAATACAGGACTAGGGCAATAATGCAGCATGATTTCTAGTTGTGGCTCAAGAAGTTCCTGAGGAGGAGAGGAGATACAAGTGATAAGTTCTGTTTAATAGTCACCAAAGGATTTTTCTAGTTGTTCTGTGGACTGTGGTTTCCTGCAGCTTTCCGTAGCTGCAACGTCCCGTGGCAGGAAGCGCCACAGTTTTACCGTGCTGTATAAAGAAACATCTCCCTTGTTTTGTACTTGCCTCCCTCTTGTTTTCATTTGAGGCCCTCTAGTTCTCGTATGGGAATAGACAGGAGCAATCATGCTTTTTTCACCTAATCTGTATTATTCATGACTTCATAAGCTTCCATCATAAAACTTACACTGGTGATTGTCAACCTTGGCAAGTACTTGGAGGCATCCATGCAAATTTACCCCTTCAACACCATTCACTCATGAAACTCGCTCTTTCATCAGGCCAGCTTCGCACCTCACTTGAACACCTAACTGAAGCGCTTGTGGCCCGCAGTGAGGACAGCACAGATCCTGCATGGCTTGCACGCTCTCCTGCAGGCACCAGTCTCCATTTCTGGCACTTGAGTTAGGTTCCCAAAGTTAAGAGAGGATGAATCAAAGGCATATGCGGCCAAATTACGGCTGTATGTGTTTTCCATCTGTTGTTGCTTAGCAATGAAAAGACATGCTTACATGTCTATCCACGGGTAAAAACCAGGGTTAGCCTCCCCGCCCCAACACACAGCATTATGAATTAACGTGACAGAAACTTAACATTATGAACTACAGACACTGCAACGGTTTCAGTAGACTTAAAAACAGAGATGTGGGAGACCCCTTTAGATATTTCTAGACAGGTAGACGGAATTCCATGCAGCTTAGTATATATATGCATCCTTTAGACCATTTTTTATAATTTTTTATTCTTGAGACTTTAAAAACATCACAACGTATTTAATGGAAGCAAAAGTTTGGGGGAAAAATCACTTAGAGCCTGATTGTAATAATCAAATACGTAATTCTTCCTTTCCATCCAGTAAGTATTCTGAACTACCCTTACTCATAGTGATAGATAATGAAAATTTATGAATGTGTTGTCTGCATGTAGACCAAGCAAAAGCCTAGACAGGATTTGGCCAAAACTTTGCATATAACTTTTGTGTAACAAAGATCTTAAAGGTAAAAAAAAATAGAGTGATGACTTGTGTATGACAAAAACACTAAAGCAATATTGGTATTTGTCCTCTTTATGACAGTTTAGGCTGATTAGGTGTTTGTGAATGTGCTATTTTGCTTAGACTTGCTAAGGGTTAAAATAAAATATTCACACACGACTACGCCATTCTTCAGTGAAACACACACTAAGAATTGTACAGGATTTTCCATCTCCCTTTTGAGCATTTCAATGCTTTTGAGCATTGAAATATGCTAAAATGACAGATTTTGCAATAAATATAATAACTGTTTAAATATTTTAGTGCATAATATAAAGAATGTTTCAGTTTGCAGTGACTGGTGTATACTCAAGCAATAAAAGTACTTTTTAAATATTTAGTGAAGACACGGCTAATTTAATACCATTTATAATACTTATATCTCATATTACAAAAAAAACCCCACACCCACAAACACAAAAACCCTAAACCCTTTTATAGCAAACTTTTAGCCTGAGTGAGTTTTAAAAATGCTTGTCAGTTGTAGCAAAATCCTTCAACATCTGAGTTTTCAGTACCCTCAGTCAAATGCCTCTCACTTTTTTACGGTTATTATCGAAAGGGCACTTTGAATGATGTCACTAAATCTTTTATGAGAGGTCACCATTCTTTCCCCTGCTACCATTACAATGTTGATACCGGCTGAAACTGCAGGTGTATCAGATAGCTCTGTGCTGAGAGAAGGGTAAAGCACCTGTGGAAAGACAATGCTCCTCTTTAGGCAGATGCTAGCGATGCACATGACTCTCCTCCCTGCTCCTTCCCCCCATAGGGAAGGAAGTATCACCTTGGCAATGATATAAGTGGCTGGCAGCTAAAGAAGCAGGAGTCAGGAGGCCTTTCACAGGTCTCGAGTGTGGAAGCACACAGTGCTTCCAGCTAAGCCAAGAAGCCAGAAGCCAGAATACCTGCGTTAATTTTAGTAAAAGGAAAAGCTTCTCATGCTTGAACAGGTAGGTAAGCCTCTTTACCTTCAAAACAGGGATAAGCTTAAAGATCCATGTGGAGGAGTTTGCACTCTGTCTTCTTCCCCTTCCCTCTGACCTACATTCACCAACACAATGACCTACATTTTGAAGTTGCAAGTATACGATAGTTCTGCTTCTGTTAGAAAACATACAGCTGTAATGCAGAAATGCAGCAATTCCTATGAGTTAACAACTACCACTAGGTTGTGAAAAGCATAATTTATCTCCTGCAAACACATACATATGGGTATGGATTAAGTATCCTGTGAACACACTTAAAATAATTCTTTCATATTTAAAATAAAATTATTCTCATTTTGTATTATGAATTTGATTATAAATACATAATATTGGATGGGTACCTATTTGTATGTTCACTTACGTACACACGATAGTCAATTATTTACACATGTATAGGCAAAAGACTATCAAAAGGGCCCCAAATGGTGCTTGTATTTAAAAGGCTATAAATATACTACAAGTCCTAGACAGAGGGGCTAAAAATCTCACTGTACAAGGAAACAGAGAGAAACAAGAGCCTCTTTTTGCAAAAATAAATATTTTGTGACATTTACTGGAGGTTTTAAAACTCTTTATCACCTTTATAACTACAATATGAAAACAGAGAATAGTTGCCAGAAAACATTGCAATCTCTATTGAAACAAATAAAAAAATTAAGTTGTGTTGGTCTTTAAAGGAGAGGCCCAAGAAGGACTGTGATTTGGCATGTCTGAAGATATAGGGGGGAGACAGTGCTCACAGAGCAACGCCTGCCCGCATTTCAACTCTTGGCAGGTATCGTTTCACCATTAGGATGGAGTAGGAGATCCACTACAAATGTGCCGTAACAGCGATGAGGTCTACTTCCAGACAGCTTCATGACACTTACTACTGTAGTAGGGGTAGAAAAACATTATCACTAAATAGTATGATGATGGATGGAGATGCAGACACATACAAAATACAGGCAGCACTTATCACCATATCATAAAATCTCACCACAGTAAGGGAGTCTACCTCACAAGAACTTGATGACATCATGAATTTCTATTGTCCCAGTTTTGCACATTAGGAACCAAATTAGGAGGCAGAGACAGATTAAGTTACTTAAGCACACAGAATGAAATTATGGGAAGGCCAAGAAAAAAACCTGAGTCATCCTAACACCTTGAGGTGTGATGTAACCAGAAAAGACACCCAAACTCCTCCTATAGAGGAACAACACTAACAATAATGCTACGAACACATGAGCTGAGTTGGTTTTATTACTCTCATAGTTCTTGCTAATGGAAAGTGTCAGGTCCTTCTACACTAGCCATGGCACAACAGTTCTTTAAAGCAACCTTCAACCCATGTGGACTAAATCATGCGTAGACAGCCTTCTGAGGATGTTTTGTTTTAACTATCAGGTGGAGCACCACTAGTCCAAAGCAACACAAAACCTGCGTTTCTTCTGTGCCGAATCTAAAAATGCTGAATATTACAGAAAATTTTCTACTAGAAATAAATTATCCAGTATTTAAAAAAGAAACCCTAAAAATTATTGTTTCTCCTCTGTGGCTTTTTACCATATATTTCTAAGAATGCTGTCACACATTTGGATAACAAATATTGAGTTCTGATGTGACGTTCTTAAAGAACAGCATGTTATTAGAAAATTCTCAGGATAGAGTGCTGAGAATTTTGAGACGTGTCTTTTTAAAGAAGACTTTTGATTATTGGAACCTTTATGTCTCCGCACTGCTCCATAGGTACAAAGAAGTTGCAGTGGCTGATTAATTTAACTGGGATAGTGCAAGCTCTGCTCTGCTGTCTGCCAACGCTACACACAGGAAACAAAAGGGCAAGTGGAGGTGACAGGTGAACCGTCCCTTGAAGCTCTGAGTAGGAGGTATAAAGCTGTCCTACAACTGCTTCACTCATGCTAGGAGATTAAGAAGTTCCTTTCCAAGCTAAGCCAAATGGAAAGTTTTGTCACTTTTCCCCACCACTTCACATGGCCACAAGTAAAGACGTCTGAACTCAAAATTCAAATTTTGTCTTTTATTTGCACTATTAAACTGTGAGATGCCTTCCTATTCATTTGAAGTTTCAACTAAATTTTACACAAATCTTATCTTAACCCTCAAAACCAAAGACAATTTAAATTTGAAAAGTCAGTCATTTTCCCCAGATGAATATACTCAAAAAGATCTTTTTTCCTACTATGTCCTGATTCTTGACTACATGAAATCACCTTATTTGCTTTAATACTCATCGAAGCGAGAGGAAAAAAAGCATTATGGGCAAAGAGATTAATAACGTCTCAAAAGAAGTACCAACAATTGCAGTGAGCAATGATGAATTGTTTTCTGACCCTAAGAAAAGTATTTTTTATCCTTCCTGACACCAAGACACGTTGTTGGTGGAGAGCAGAAAAACCTTTGGCGCCACAGTGGACTGTGCAGAGGTGTTCAATTAAGTACCTATCCGGACAGGCAACTATTCCCCATCTCCTCTGCTAAAGGACTGTAGAGTGGATGGAAAATCCCCCACACTAAGACATCTACTGGAACAGGCTATTCTAGGAATTTAACACAAGGAATTCTAGGAAATTAAAATAAGGTCCTTCCACTCGTACTGTAGCATCATTACAATCCTAATTTTACAGTATCAAACCCTATTTTCTACTGACTATGCCTTATATTCAAGTCATAAGGGAAGGTAAGTTCGATGATTTTATCCTGGTTAGTTTTTGTGTGGATCACTACCACTGTTCACAGCAAGAA
>WAAD01020975.1:33705-60117 GCA_013389945.1 Fregata magnificens | reverse complement strand
TTCTTTTTCTTCTTCTTTTTTTTTTTTTTTTTTTACCTCTTCTCACATCTTGATGCCTTTTAAATGTCACTTATTTTACATGAGGCAGTTGGTGGAGACATGAGTCAACAGCAATCAGAACCATTATCCCCTGCAGCGAGCCCTGGTCCTAATGCATTATGACACCTTAGCTGGCCAGCCACCGATTTACCTTTCTGCTTCTTAGGGAATTAAGTGGCATCATGTGAAAATGGTTGTGATATGAACAGCATGGGCATAACTGGTATTAAATTTACCTCTCAGCCTAAGTGAATTTTCCTCACATGTGACTAATCAAAATGAAAGCTGTAGACATGGGCAGATCTGGCCAGCACTTCTCCACCCCTGGGATTGGGGCTATTTTGTTTTATCTCTTTGTACAAGCTGGCAGAAGTTTAAAGTGAAGGGGATAATCCAGTGCTGGTGTCTTTATGAAATAACATCCTTACATGAAGAGGCTTTTAACTGTCTGTCGCTGTCCTCTCAAAAAAAAAAAGAGCGTGACAATCTCATTTTGCTGAGCACCCTCCCATGAAAGGAGAAAATAATAGCCATAACAGCTATGGCTAGTACTGACCTTACATGATCCATTATCCACTAAACACTTTAAAAGTCAGTTTTACATACACTGTGGGGGAAATTAGAGAACTATCACAATCATTTTCACTTTAGTGAATTTGTCTTCTGTTTGAAGTCAGTTACTTGATATCCTCGTACACAACTCTCTGTATCACTCCAAAAAAGGAAGAGGAAGTCTTGCTTTAAAAATCGACCTTGTGCAAAAAGGTGGGAAACACACCATACTTTTCCTATTTTGATTAATAAAGATACTGACAGCAGTGAAACTCAATTTAGCATGAACTTTCTTTGGAGTAAATGTGAAATAATACAAAAATCATTATATAATTTAGAAGTGTTCAACATCAGTACAAAAATATTTTTATCAATCATTTCAGCTGAGATAAGTAGGTGCCAAAGAAAGTGCAGGCAGAGCAATTATCATCCTGTGCCGTCAGAAAGATATTTATTCACAGACTAGAGTGACTTGAATTTTACTACAAACCAGCCGTGAATGTTACTGATAATAACGGCAGTGCTATAGATTTTCCCAAAGTACTGTAGTCTCTTTCTAACAACTTAATTGTACAGGACAAAAACACCTGGAGCATTAAGTCCTCTCCTACTTGCAAGACTGCTCAATCTTCTGTGACTATGAGAATTAATTTCTAATACATGAATTTTAGGCATTTACTGTTTGCTGTAAGTTAAAGTCAGTAGTAACCCATAGTTCAAATTAGAACTATTTATTCTAATGTTATTCAAACAAATGTTGATTATAAGCTATGACCCAGTGGCTCGAATTTTAAGATTAACCCAGTCTATCTGAACATCAGTTATAGCTTCAAGTTGTGCAACTTGTCCCTCCTAAGCATGAAATTTGGCTACACATTAGTCTATTTTTTTTCCCTATGATGGTTTTATCCTACTTCACACAGCAGGTTTGCTAAGTCCAGACAGTGCTAGAAGACTTTAAACTTTCAACAATCTATTACTGTATGTAATGCATGTTTGACTGGAGAAAAATCATGAAAAAAAGAAGCAGAAGAAACCTATCAAGTCCAAATTGTGGCATTTACAATATCAAAGCATACTTTTCTTACAGAAAGAGACACACAGAAATACACAGATTTACCGCAAAGTATCTATCTCATACATAATACTAATTTTTTAAGAACCTAAACAAGCACGAACAAACACCATAAATATTCTTTACACTCATTTTTAGAAATGATTGAAGATTAGGAAGAGGGTTCACATTTTTAATCATTACAAACAGGAAGAAATATTAATCATGTATGGAGCTTGCCTGGGTAACCATTTTATCAATGAGGCCACATAATTAAGGTCAAGTAAATGTAGAGATTGAAATTTAGGGAACACATCAATTAAGATAAACAGGAAAATTACCTCTTCCCAAAAGGATTAGCCTCAAGTGGAAAGGTTGGTTCAGAAAATTACAATCCATTTGGTAAGGAAGACGGATCCACAGTAAAGTTAATTCTGAAGTGCATACGCTGGCATATTTTACCCAAGCGTTGCAGAGAAAAAATTAGAATAGAATAATCTTTCTTTTCCTTTTATTATTTTCCCTAAAAAAAATAGGATTTGCACAGCAAAAATGGTTGAAATAGGTATGACATATGTCTTCCTTTTTTTTTTTTTTTCTTTCTTAGCTTCAGACTTAGTTGGACCTTGAAATCTTAACACCCACAGAAAAGCAGAAGGTACCTTGTTTTCAGTGACATTATACATTAGTGTCACTGTAAAAATACCTGGACTAAATAGATATTTGTAAATATCCACTTAAGATTACCATGTTTTGTACCCTAAACAACAAGAATTATTATTCCAGAGTTTGATAAGAAACATGAGAGTGACAAAACACAAGCAAAAGCGATATTCTCCATTGTCTAGAGGGCCCTGTCATTTTCCATTTAGTCATGCCCACTTCAATGTCTGAAAAGCGATTTAAAAAATAAAAAAATTCCATTAATTGTATTCCTTTTTTGTTGTATTGCTTTTGTGACAACACAACGAAGAAACTGAGAAAGTTTGAATTGAATATGGGAGCCTTTAGTAGGATGAGAAGACTGATAACTCTTTGAGACGTGGCAACTTACAGTGACACTCCTCCGATATCCTCCGCCAGAAATTCTGTACCTAATTGCACACTACTTCCCCACTTTCCAAACACAGAATAACACGGTAAACAAAACATAGGTGGCAGATTTGATAGAGTCAAGGTTCCACTGACTGAAGTAAAACGGTTAACAATGAAAACGTGGCACTGGGATAATGGTTTTTCAAATGCTTATCTTGAATGCTTTCCATTTATCACCTAGAAGTACATCTAGGAAGCTGGGTTTTTGAATATATATATAAAACCACCAATGTATGCACGTATTTGTTTCCATCCCAGAGTCCTTATAGGCAGCAATGGTTTGCAGAATTATTACTACTAGCTTCTCTTTCAACAACTACACCTCCAAAGCAACTTCCAAAGCATCCAGCAGAACTTGCCTCATTAAACCTCCTTGGGGGCAGTCATTGCTCTGACAGGTCTGCCAGTACCAAAATGCCCAGGACCAGCCTGACATGACCAATGCAATCACTGCTCACCTTCTATCCTCTCTGGCTTCTGTTTCCACAAGAGTGGCTCGAAAGTGTTACACCACCCGGACCGCTGCAGCGCCAGGTACGTTCACTTCATCTCATAGTCACAGCACACGAATGAACTTAGCATGTCTATTTACAGATTTGCCGTCTGACTTAAGTTTCAACTGATGACAGAACATTTTTACACCATCCTTTTTTTAACAACACTCTGGGACTTACATTCTGGGAACCCATGACAGCTTATCTGTATAAATGTGTTGTTCTTATTTAATAACAATTCCAAAGGTTCAGCTTGGGTTTTCTCTTTTTTTTTTTTTTTCTTTATTGAATATATACTGTAACATAAACTATTCTTTCTACTGAATTGACAGGCACACTTTATGAATTTCAAACTATCCTATCCTATAGAGGGGCAATACATTCTGATAGCTTCAACATAACGTTGAGATTTTTTAATTCAAAATAAAGACTAATATAAGTATTTAATCTCAGCAAAGCAGCAATATCACATTTCAATATCACTTTTTTTTTAAATTCAGCTGTAAACTGTTGAAACAAACCATTCCAATAAAAAGCTATTACTGACCACAAATTTGGGAACACATGTGCCAGAAAACACATTAACATTGCTGCAATATTGCTTATTAGGGCAACAAAACTTTTCCTTCTTTTAGGAAAGAAAGATTAAATATGAAAACATATGAAAGGCAAACAAACGTATCTATATATCTATTGCTAAAACGATTGAACAGGAAAATAGGAAAACACACACAAATGCAGCTTAAAGGCGCCATTCCAATTATTCCCTGGGTATTGTTGTACACCTTAGTTTTGTTAGGCATGATAAAGAGGAGAAATATTAGAGCAACCAAGCAGATGGTCTGTGAAACTAGATTACACACTTCAGAAATAAGGAAGAAGCAACGCATTTCAACCCTTCTCTTTGGACAGAAGAGCCATCTTAGCCTGTCTGAAGTATTAGCTAGGAAACTGGAGCGTACCGCCAAGTGCTATCATGCTGTTCCTTTAAAAAGCAAACAACCTCACTTTTTATGATAGGCACTGGATCATTTTAAGAGAATTGTAGGTAATGTCTGCTGTATTAGACAAAGGGTCCTATCATGAAACCATATACAAGTCACCATGACTAAAACTCATGTTCACTATCTTGTTAATCCCCATAAACTGCAAAACAAAGTAAATCTATGCTGAATGCTTTCCTTAGTACCTAACGGTTCATATATATGCACATACTTATAATACTCACTTACAACTTAAACATGTAATAAGGTTCAATGTTTTATTTGACATGCTTTTTTATAACCTAGTATTAATTTTGTATAGATAATCTTGTGGTGTGACAATTCTGATTCTAATCTCACCTTGACTTAACCTTTGCATAACTCCACTGACTTCCATGGAGCCAGTGCTAAAGTAGAGAACGGCCAATTTAGATCGAAGAATAGTATGTATCTTCTCTAGCCATAAATAAGCTAAATACCAACAGAGAGTAGACTCTACCAAGGCCAGGTTTTACTGTACATTTTCCAAAATATCTGGGTTTTCTTCCATGCATGCTTCAGAACAGCTAACATTATAATTGCAGGATGTCGTGACTGCCTTTGCGATAGTATGTTTGCATCTCGCATTCACACCTACGCAAGGAAACAAGGGAGATGTAGCCAGTCTCCTTGGGAGCAGTCAATAAAAGCATATCACTCCACAAAATTGTGTATCATAAGATCTGTATGGCAAATATTTCCCCCACCAGGGCTGCCATGGAAGAAATATTAAAAGAACTGGATTTCTGTATCTTGCTTATTTCTGATGCACAGTAGAGATATTACTTGGTAATAAATTATAATTACTTGGTAATTAAATCTACCTTTTTTACACAATTAACAATTAGTTAATCTTTCTTTAAAACAGTAAAAAAAAAAGATGTTTCCAGCAACCAGGGCTTTTCAAGATGAGTTGTCTCTACGTACATTCACATGGAGAGCCGCTCAAGGCTAGAGACGGTCTCCCCCTCCCACAACTACAGACAGCATATACAAGCCCTACTTAACCTCCTGCTCAGTTGAAGAATATGTAAGATAGCACATTTCCTATCTGCTAGGCTGCTCGCAGCCACAGAACTGCAACCAGACCCGGCAGACCAGGAACAATTTCAACCTTTCAACCTTACCTGCTGGTAAGTAACTACTGCCTCTTCCCTGCGTGGCAGCCTAGGTGCACCTTCCCCGTCAAGCTGACCCCAGGCAGAACTGTAAACACGGTGAGAGATGCCAGAAGACGGGTCTGAAAAACTTCCAAATGAACAATTCTAGGTCTGCTGCACTAAAACCAGCAGAGTTCCTGGATACTTTCCCGGGTTGTTTAACATTTGGAAAAAATATGGATGGGAAACAGTGCATGTGTCCAGGGTGAAGATGTCCATAAGTGAAGTCAGAGATACAGACTCAGCTCTGCTGCAGCACATGCTGACTAGCAGAGATCTGCTTTTGTCTTTTGATCCCTTGCCTCCTAACAGAAAGCATTGGACCCTGTGCAGGTAATGAGGGGCACAGCCCAGCAAAGTCCCATTGTGTGTCTAAATGGTTCAGCATTCTTCTGACCAACAACATCCCTTGAACTAAAGTGGGAAGGAGAGGGGGAAAGGGAGAGCAGAGGGAAAGGTTTTAGAGGAGAAAGGAAATGGAATAGATGAGGGTGCTTAAGGGTCATGACTTGAATATCACCTTATCAATCACAACGGTGTTCCTGGCTTGGTTAAAATGCAGAAAAGAAGAAAAACAAAGAATACAATGACATAAGAAGGATAATATATTGCGATTCTTGATTACATCTTCAAATCTGATGGATTAGGTGTGCTAGAGGGTTGAAACCCATGGAAACGCTAGTATTCCTCTCTGGATAACTGACCAACAGCCTGTTGATGAAGTCTATGGAATCTGTATGTCAGAGTGTACGGCTAGTCCTAGAGCCTGTGCCTCAGTGGCAAGGAGAAAATGCCCACAGTGTTTCGCATAGCTCTTAAGTCCTTCAGAGAGCTGAGTTTGAAAGAGCTCTCTTTCGAATGCAAGATCATCAGCCACATGAAAATCTTGCATTGGCCCTTTCTTTAGCACTCTAAATAACATACAGGCCTCGTACCTTTGGCACATCTGTGGATTGGAAAGTTGGATCTGCTGTGCAGAGAAGGCCAACCTTCTACAAGCTGATCCTTTGGATGTCTACCAACTTCTCTAAGTTCAATTTTTCAATCACAGCTATCAGATAACTCAAGAAAAACTAAATGAAAGTTGGATTTGAACATCCAGTTCTCAAGAGTTATCACGTACAAATGTAAAATTAAGAGTTCTGCAAATAGTTTTTAAAATTATAAGCAAAATATTGTTTCAAGGTGTGAAATATAATTTGGATTGTTGCACAAAAACATTAGCATGGAAACATAATCGATTAAAGTGGATGGCTGCCATAAAATACCTGACTAGCTAACTGTGTATGAACATATATATATATTCATATATATATATATAAAAAAACATTTTGCTAAGATCATCTCAAAGGCCACCATCATTTCAGTAGTCACTCAGGGACTACAGCAGAACCATTTTAAAGATTATAGGAAGCATTCTCTATTAACTTTATATAGGTTTGCCTAAGAATTTACCAAGACTGGATTGTTATTAAGACAACACTGCTGCATTGCTTGCAAATCATATTTTACTACATGATGACTGATTTCCTCATCTATCTACAGAATTTTATAGGAGAAACTGTAAGCCTTATTTTTAAGTGACTGGAACACTGAACTCCATTAATTAAAACTGAACCTCATTGTTCACACAGAAATATACAATTTGTCAAGTGTAAGCATTCTTGGGATCCTTTTGGTCCTTTCCATTGCAAAGTGAATTATCTCACTGGTGCTCAAATTATATTCCTTCAAAGAACTTCAGAGTGCAGTTAATTTGATTCTAAGATATAATATAGTTTCTAAAATATGCATGAGCAAACCTGAGTTTTAGTAAGTTATTGTGTATATAATTTCTTTACTCTTCACTTTACATATGTCATTATTACCATGAAAGAAAAATCTTGGTGCAAGTGATGATAGGAAAACAGGTGTTTCTATACTAATTTTATGATCAAATTGATGATTGCCTTAATGGGGAAAGTCTGGCTCTAAAATCTATACACAAATCTGAATTTTCCCAAAATTCAAAAGAAGCTAGACCCAGAATGTTTATTTCATCACACAAAAATCATCAAGTATCATTACTCAAGCTGAACACAATGCATTATAACATTGTTATTTTCTGTTCTTCATACAGGCAGTACACAATATTAAGCAGACTTTTAACTTCTTAATAAATCAATTTTGCCTCATTTTTACTGACACTTCGTAAAGACAGTAGTGACAGTAGTAACACATTACATTGTACTTTTGAAAAATGCACATGAAACTGGGTTACCTGATATAAAATAGAAATTACAAATGTGACTCTGTTCATTGTAATCAGGCAAAAGGGGCAAATTTACAGGATTTTTCATAGCATATTTCCTTAGCATGCATTACATTTCCCTAGAATTACTAACATGTGTGAACTTTGCAAAATAAGAATTCTACAAGTTGGTATAGTAATAATAGTCTGGACAGATCTTACTGTGCAAAATTTACATAATATAATTTAACACATGTCATCGGGGAAATTCTTATAGTGTAAAAGTATCTGCTTACAACTAGTATGGGAGAAGAAGCGTAAAACAAACCTGAGAGGTTCTGGCATCCAAGAGGTGCTCTTGACAAGGTACATTAATTAAGGATTATGGATTTCTGCACTTTGTATTAGCAGCAGTTTAGAAATGTAATTCATGTAGTGGCATTCTCAAAATACAGTGTCCTGAGTGTGATTTTTTGCAGTCTAGTCCCCTCTTGAGGAGAATATTCTCAAACTAAAAATTCTGGGTAACTCACATAATCCAAAAATATTTTCAGAGGTCTTACTATCGCTTGTTGGAAAATCCAGTTACTGCAATAGGGTGCCACTCTTGGGAAGCACCAAAATAATGTCTTGACACAAAAAAGTTAGTTGCTGGAAGAAACATAAATGAGCGGTTCCTTCCAAAGTCCTCAAGGAAGTAGTCTTAAAAAAGTTATATTATAAAAAAAAATTAATTATATGATGTAATCCTAAATATCAATGACATAATAGACAACATACCATTAATGACAAAAATATTAATTACCGCCAGAACAATGGATCACTTAGATACATAACTTGTTCTATGTTCATGCAATAAGCAATTCTAATACAACATCCAGGAAACTGTGCATGCCTTGACACGAGTGCATCAAGCACTAATGGAATGTACACCATTGAGCAGTTTCACTAATATGCCAGCAAAATGTCACAGCAAAATGGCCATGGAACTTGACTATGCACTTTCACTTTTTCCCATTACTTATGACTTTAGTTAAATAAGTACTGTAAAAAAAAAAAGTTAAAAAAAAAAGTAAAAAGAATGAAGTCAATATTAAATTTAGGGACACATTACGACAATACAGTATACTCTAAAGTATATTAGTTGGCTTAAATTCGTCCCGAGTTGTGTATTTCCTGAATAGAAAGGCAGAATTATTAACATTACTTAAATGAAAATAAAAATCAGTATGAGTCAGGGTTCCATACTACATGCACATGCACATACCCATATATGAAAGGAAATACAGTATTTCTTTACTACTGCCTATATAAGAGTTCCTTATGCTAATGCAAAGATAAAAATAAAGATGTGTTGTTATACCAAAGCAACCTGTTCTGAATCTTGTGTCACTGTGCAAATTAGATGAGTCACCCACCCTTCATTCTGATCCACCTCATGGCAAGAACTAGATAAATCATTTTGCTTTACTCCATTCATCTACACTGAATGCATTTGAGATGATATAACAAGCAAAATACGAATAAAAATAATGGCTAAAATTATCAGAAAGGATTTCAAAGGCAGGAAACATAAAATAATTTTTCTTTCTTTTTCTATCTCTCTGCACCTTTTTTATTTTTATTTTTGGTATTCAATATTCCAAAGTAATGGAACGCAGAATGGTGTTCATTATTCCAATACTATCACTTCCCTGAAAAAGCTCAAACTGAAATGACAATTAGTAATTTTAGAAAGGAATGCAAATGAAGAAGAAAGTAAATATTACATAGAATTATCTGTAAAAATCTGGAAAAATAACAATGCAACAAGCTTTAGTGTTATTAAATAGTAAAAGGATCCTCACCTACACATATGTAAGAGAGCACTACTTCCAGTGAAACCACATGTGAATGTACTTCATTATATCCAACACTATAGCTCAGTTTTGAAATTATATACACACACTTATGATCAACTAGACATTGTCTTGAACCAGAAAGTGCTAATCTAAATTTACATATATATATGAATCAAAAAAATTTAAACCATCTAAAACAGGTAAGACAAAGAGGTCTTTCAATCCATTGACAGCGTTCATAATTATGCGTGTTAAATAGGATCATTCTGTATCGTGCGTCAGACTTCTGCAAGTTCAGAGAAAGAATGTCTGCACATTAAGTACTGCATGAATGGATAGAATATAGTAGAAGAGATTCCTACTTTCTGCAACTTGAGGAACAGTCACTACTGAATTTGACATTTTCTTTCTGCCAGAGTATGACAAATCTTGTTGTTTTACAAAAAAGCAGACAGCCAAATTCTGTAATTCTTATTTAGCAGTTCACAACAACTCTAGATACACCAGAAAACTGTCCATTTAATAGATCAAGAGTAAAACCCAAGTCTTAGATAAATTTGCACTGAAGTCAAAGTAGGACAGCAAATATGACCTGGGAATGTAAGAAAACCTAGTGTAATTCTTGAATCTGCCACACACTGGCCATGTTACCACAAGCAAATCACTTGCACCTTACCTTCCTCATTTTCATCTATATGAAAGGCAGAGCTTGTCATACTCAATTGTTTTCATGCAATTCAAGGTGCGAATGCACATTCTGTTCCCAGAATAAAAATGGACTTTCTGCATAGCCTTCAGAAAGTCATTTCATTGCTTTGTGGTTGATTCTGCCTCACCTCCTTTTTCTCTTTTTCACTTATTGCTCTTCATGGTAATATCTCTTACTATATGCCTAAGTATTAGAGAGTGTTTTTACACCCTAGGTTTAGCCACATTACTTAAGCAGCAATGTTAGGAAATTTTTTTAGCCTTGGCTTCCTAGATAATCCATGGAGAAAGAAGGGGCTCATCAGAGCAGAGATCGAAGACAGGTTTTCTGAATTTCTCTCCAGAAATGGCTACCGCTTCCACTGACTATAATGGAAACCCAAAGGTCATTAGATCTCTAACCTCAGCACCTAAGTTTTGACAGTGGCGGTCTCTATAAACTGTTACAATTCAAATAAATAACCACAAACTGTTTGGATTCAGTTTATCCTTTTAACTACTTAGAATTTGGACCCTGTGAACACAATGCTATTTTGGGACATGATCATCCTAATAGATTATTCTTTCTTTAGGTGTGCACAAAAAACATCCTGTGTATGTTCTCTTTGTCTGAAATGACTTTCTTAATGTGTCTGTAGTTTATCAGTGTATGGCAGCTGCCCTATGTTGAAAACTGTGCTTTTACTCAGGGATTCCACTCTGGTGTTGTATGCTTCACTTCCCAGCCCAGAAATACTTGCTCTTTTCTCTAGCAAGGCCTTGTATAAAAAGATCATGCTCTCACGAGAGATAGTTATGCCTTCAGAGTCCATAGATCAACACATCTGATTGTCACATATGCAAAACATTATTCTTTCTTATCCTAACTCTGATCAAATTAACGGGAACATACACTTCTCCAGGAGAAAACCACATGCAGGATTTATACACAGTTTTTCAAAACAATCTATTTTAAAGAAGTCTTTTCATGAAGAGTACTCAAACACTATTTCATCTGGTCCTGTACCATCACATTCAAATATATCTAAGAGACTAGTAGAAGATACTTTTCCTTGCAAGAGCTCATGCAAGTTTTGACTCTATCACAACGTGATCTTGCAGGTGTTACTGTCTGTTTTGTTTACTGGTTTACCCAGCTGAGCAAGGACAAAGGTGAAATCCTCCTGATCATTTCAAGAAGCCTGAGAACTTGATTAAATTAAGGTACAACATTTCCTTTCCATCAGTCCGCTATGACTACTTTGAAGAAGAGATTTCTTTTTGTTAAGAGCTTGATTCTTTCATAGACAACCTGCCTCAAAATTCCTGAAGATGTACCACCTTGGCTTAATGACTTAGTGCTTTCTTAATAACTCCATCTTTGTTCAGTCTCAGTAACACTGTTTTCTGTCTTAATTACTCCCCATTATTCCTGGTATTCCATGAGATCCATTTACTCTTTCAAAAATATCCAGTATCCCATGCACTAATTTTACTTAAGTTTCACCTTAGAAGCTTATTCTGATTCTTCAGTTCTCCTTTTACTTTCAGCCTCCTGTAATTTATGTTTCTAGCTACTGGTTTTAGCAGGGTCAGCTTCACAAATTTGAAGGGCTTCCTCATGGTTGAAATAGCTTCCTTGTCATTTAATAGCATTTGCTTATTCTTGCTTCCTAGTTCCATTCTGCTGAGTGGTAAGAATGTTTTATGAAAATCAACAATTATTATTATTTTTTTTTTAGGTAAAAACCTGAGCTGTCTCTAAAGTTCTTACTCCCTTCAATCTTAAAATCTTTTTGCCTAAGCAGTCCGATTTATTGCTGTAATTTAGTATCCATTGATTTTTTTTTTTGTCACACAACTGCTAAATTTAGTTATGCTATGGTCAGTAAATATTATCATTTTTTTGAAAGAGCTTGTATTATAGAACAAACCAGTGCTCTACCCTTTGGCCCTCCATTCTTTCTTTGGGCTGACTGTTAGATTACCCCAGCAGAGAAAAGACAACACACTTCTTGGCCTGGGACATCCCTTTCCCTTCCAATCTATAAACCAAGGATTTAAATATTCTTGGTGAAGTAGTTCTGAAATTTTATGGCTATTCTTTTACTGTAATGATACAAAAATAGGTCACATTACAGATGGTGAGCTATTTTATGGCTATGAGATCTTAATGCTGCTATGTTTCTAGAATCATAAAAACCACCAATGTGAACAAAGAAATTAAACAGACGGGAGATAATTCTGATCTTTCATCACTAAAAACCAGGGGAGAATTCACTGAAGTCCATTAAGTTGCACTAATGAGAATGACAGGGAATACAAGCATTCCTTCATTATTCTTTGTTTTTACAACTCTTACATTTCTTCTTTTGTGATCATATGTCATAGTCCTTTTTTTAGATTACTGTATATGCTTTGAAGTTATCAATAAAAGTTTCACTAGCAAAATACCCTGCTAAAAGAAAAAAATTCCTTCTCTTTTGCTCTTTAAAAATAATATATGGCCTTAGTTTTGTAATTGTCATTTAAAAATGTGTATTCCCTGTTTATGATAACAAACGGCATGAAAAAGGGCAAAATAGAAGAAAACAAGGTCGAAACAAGAAAAAACAAGTTTCTTCACGCTGAGGGTGGTGAGACACTGGAACAGGTTGCCCAGAGAAGTTGTGGATGCCCCATCCCTGGAAGTGTTCAAGGCCAGGTTGGATGGGGCTTTGAGCAACCCAGTCTAGTGGAAGGTGTCCCTGCCCATGGCAGGGGGGTTGGACTAGATGATCTTTAAGGTCCCTTCCAACCCAAACTATTCTATGATTCTATGAAATCCTCTACTGGCACTGTTGCCTCCAGCAAGAACAAGTTTGACATCAAGAGATCAAACAGCAGCAAACACACTATTTTCAGATATCTGAAAGCAGTAATAAATACATACAAAAAAGTGTAATATTCTACTATGTATTGCATTTTTCCCCTTTATAAGCATTGCTCTTAACTATTTCTTAATGATTGTAAGTAATGATTACTCTGCTTTGTGTTCTTACAATGTCAGATATACAGTAAATCTTGTAAAAAGTTGAAAAAGAAACAGCTACTGTCAGGAACTAAAATGAGGAGGACCACTTTAAGTCCCAAAACACTCCCAAGTCTCACAGCAGTAACTGAAACATCCCTGAACTACAGATATTACTGACTCAAAACACAACCGAATATACTAAATATCTATTAATAAAACACAATGTGGATTAAGTTCTCCTCGCTTTATTTGTAATAACTAATTCATGTCAGTGAGCCATATTTTGGTTTTATTTGATGATAATTGTAATTAGTATAGTATATATTAGTAGAATATAATAATTTCTTCCTTACATTTATGAATAATTAAGACGGGCATCTAATTTGCTGTCCTGAACATTTGCTCTATTTTTTTTTAACAACTCCCTCAACATGTATTATATTAAATGAAAGACAATGGAAAAGGTAAGGTAAAATGATGATGAAATGTAAAAACAGTACAAGTCTGTTATAGCCACTGAAAATTAAAATTAAATAATAAAAACTATAAACCCGAGAAATCGTCAGTATTAAATTTATCACTGCAGCCAGCTACATCTCCCACAACTTTTTTGTTTTACCTATCTTGCAACTCCATACATTTCTCATATAACAGTATTTGCAATTTTAGATTAAATAAAACTATTTTTTAAAGACAAATTAACATCTTAATCCTGTGTCTCTGAGATAGTCACTGTTAATCTGGCTAAAGTTTTTTTGCTGTTTCCTGTGCTTCAGGGACAATTATTCTATCTAAGAGCAGTTCCACTCATATTGGAAACAATGGGAAGCATTAGTCATTTTGCAGAAGTGCATCTTTGCTGAGGGCAACTGTGGCTTCAATCCCATTGAGATCAATAGGAGGTAGTAGCAATTTTGGAAGAAGGAAGTTGTCTATGGACTACTCCATAAGAGAACATTATTCATCAGCTCTTGCTGAATGAGAAAATTTCAGTTCTGAAGAACAGCAGCAAAAGAAAATCTTCAAGCCTGTAAAAATCTTTTATACACAGGATTTTAGTATAAAGTGCAGGGAATAGGTATTATTCTGTTAACAAGATCTTCAATAAATACCCGAGTGAAGAAATAATATCTTTTAGTAATGTACTGAAATTCCTAACAGATAAATCTTTAAACTTAAAGTCAAACCGCTTAACATTTATGCATTGGAAATCCTGGAACAACTATTTTTGTGCCCCAAACTATGTGTGGAAATTTTAGGTTCGTTTGTTTCATTTGTTCTCTAGGTAGCACTTTGTAAAGCAAATAGTGAATCCTGCAAAACTACAGGTAAAAACTATGTTCTTAAAATGGTGCTATCATTTGCTTTAAAGTCTACTTAAGATATTTGCAATTAATAACCTAATTGAGGTTAATATAAAATGTTTTAAATAAACTGTATTAGATTGAATTATCACTGGTACTTCCACCTCCTCCTGCCATTGTTTTAAGATCTCTCATTCCTGCTGGTGCAGACAAACTATCAGAAAAAAAGGCAGAGAAAACCCTTCAGCTGCTGCTAATTGTTGAAGAACCAGAAGACATACATACCAATTTAACAGACTGACCTAAAATAGAGGCACAGCCTTCATTCTTTACAAAATGCATAGGTACCTGATTTTTCAACAATGTTGCTGACTAAGATAATTTTTAAACATTCCTGATTCACAGTATGAAAACTCAGTCCAGAGTTCATGAAAAAAAATTACATCAAAATCGCTGAAATTTCAGATCTACAATTGTTTTAATGGAACCTAATGAATCCATTTAACCCTGACCAAAAGTTGTCACTAGGAAACAGCATGAAAGCACTTAAAAAGTGTTGTCATTTTTCTGTATTACACACAGTAGGTTATTATTTCCAATAGCTCACATAACAAAATATCACCAGCAGCACTGCATACACACTTCACTCTTAAAAAGAATTACCGGTAGAAGCTCCTCTACTAATACACTATGGTGGCATATTGACTATATGTTTCAGTATCTCCCTTGCACTTTGTGCAAGGAAATGGTCTTACTAACTCTAGGCAACAGTTTTTTTTTTTTTTTTTTTCCCCTTTCTCTGACTTGGCACAACCATTAGGTATACAGATCCTGGAGGACAATTCTATCTGAATAGTATCTCTGCACTGCAAAGACTTTAAAGAAGCAACAGTGATGCACAATTTCACTTACAAATAATTTTGATGATGTAAAAACGTACTCTTCCTTCAGAATCCAGGGTGTGTTTTGGAAAGACGTGAGGAGTTCAAAAGCAACATTTTTAACAGAAACTGCTAACCTAAAGCTGGAGATAATAAGACAGAACACAAAACCCCCAAAGTACTATTTTAAAAGAGAGATGTTTAAGGTTAATGCACTTGAAAAAGTTTTTTGACCTACCAACTTTCCATTTTATTAAATATTTCACATAAGGATAAATAAAATAGTCACAAATAGTCAGTGGAATACAAATGGTTAGCATAAATTTTGTTGAAAATTTCAAAAATTAATTATATGTCATCTCAAATAAAAGAGAAATCTGTGAGGAACATGCTGATGAACAGCTTATGTTAAATACCAAATTTTCCGTAACAGGGGTATGAAAAGAGATTATAGCACAAAAATATAAAATAGTAGAAAAAATGTGGGAGAAAATGTGGGATCAGAAGGAAAAGAATTTTTTTACATCTATTTGGACAAGAAATAAAATCCCAAAAGGATATGGCCCATTATAATGTTTTACCTTAGTATTTTCTATAAAATCACCAAAAGAAAAATGAAGGAAGACAGCCCTACTATACAAATTCTGTGACAGAGGCTGATGAAGGCTGACTTTTCTCCATCTGCCTAGGATCTGATGGGATCATGTGTAAACACACCTCTCTCCCCTACTTAGGAACTAGGTACTCTTTACAAGCCCTGTACCTCAATTATTAGACCAAACACCAGAAGTGTCAATGTTTGGTGTTTTTTTTTTTTTAACCTTAGGACCAGCTTTTTAAGTTAAGCAATTGCATGCTAACAATAATCATGTGTATTTATTGGAAATACGTGCAAAATTTTGATTAAGTTACCTTTTCAGATATGTGAACGCTAAATAAACGCATATTCCTTTTAATACAAAGTAGATAAAAGAATACCAGTGTAGGAGAGTGTTTTCTGACTATATTAGGAGATATAGCTGAGAGGTCAACAACAGTCAACCTCTTCTATCAGAGAAGGAATCAAGCAATGATTTTTAAGGACTACAATATACAATTAAAATCAACTATATAAAGGGAAAATGTGATATAATGTGAAGCTCAACATAAAGTTGTTCAGTGCATATAATTACACCAATTACATTTAGAAATTGTATTTACTTGCCAAGAAAGAAATAAGATTAAAAGGCAATTGTATAAAGTGACACCACACAACTTGCTCATTCAATCTTACTGAATATGGAATTATAGCAAGATAATATTTTAACTACTTCAAAAGAAAGGCCATCAAGTTCTAATTCAGAACACCAACAAAATAAAACAAGCAATTTTCATACTCTGTGCTTTACAATGTGCAACAAAAACATTTAGCTATTATAAGAAGCCTTTTCAGTTATGATATACTGGTTTCAGATTGATCTAGAAAGGGAGGTCAATTACACCTTCGTGATACAGTTACTGAAATTAATTTCTTTTGCAAATTTTCAAACAAAAACACATAATGAATTGTGGATCAAATTAATTTCTCAGGAATGTCTAAAAAATTACAATATCCCCCCTTCAGATTCACTCAAGGGTGGTATTTCAATAGATCAGAGAGGGAGATGAGAGAGGGATATACCATGGCTCTATAGGATCAGATTTTCAAAGCTTTGTGGATGTTTATCTTTTCTTGAGATAGATTGTCAACAATCTTAACAATCTTTTAAAGTCTGAAACTATGAAGGTAAAGACAGAAGAAAAGAGCACCCAAACATATTTGAGAATGAAAAATTTGCTTCTGCATACCGAAGGATGCTTTGCTTATTTATCTTCTGTTTAAGAACTACATTTTCAGAACTATCTCAGTTCTTAGCTGCCTATATCTTGATACACATAAATGTAGGTATTTCTTTATGAATGGCTACCCAATAAAGCTCAGAGTCAAATCTAAGGTATCTCAAGTTGCACGCATCCGGTGTAAGACGTCGAAATCAAAGCATATAGAAATTTAGACCTGTATTACAGCAGACATGACAAGTGATTTGACAGATTATTATCTGGACAGAAGCATCAGGAAACAACATTTTCTTCAAGCTCTCTAGTGTACCGATGACCTTTTTCACTTTAAATTCTCCATCAGTCTTTGGATATTTTTCAAATTATGGAAAACATTCCAAACTAGATCCTGGTCTCAAATTGTCACACACTGACAATCTAAAGAAAGAAAACAACAACAACTAAAGGAATTCACCAGAAGGAAATACTTTATTTAAGTATTCTAAAACATGTAATAGTGATTTTAATCTTTATTTTTTGTTTATAAAGTTAAATTTCTAAGTAAAGGTTGGTTTTGAAGACCAAATTTTGAAATTTCAAAAATTTTCAAAAAAGACTTTTTGATGTAAAAAACCCCAAATCTTTTTCTTTTCTCCAATCCAGAAAATGCACCAAAACTAACATTTTCCACAGAGAACTCCATCTGTTTCATTCCTGCAATTTCCAGCGCGGAATATTTTGATGAAAAAAACCCCAAATTCTACATTTAGGTCTTCCTCCCTGAGGAAAAATACTGAGAATAGACTAGACTGGTCAAATTAGCACATGAACCAGAAATCCTTTGTGCCACAGACAGACTGCAAGAAACATTTTTGATTTTCCCCTTCCCCCCCAAAAAAGTTCCAGGAATAACAACATCTGCATTTTTCAAAAAATATTCTTTCTGTCAGCGGTAGGTCATGAAGCAGGGAAGAATTACAATATGAAGTAGATAAAGTAATAAAGAAAAAAATAAAGCAGATGCCATTGCCATATTCCCTGGAGGTGATATTGAGGTAATGGGGATAGATTAGATGACCTTTGGAGCTCACTTCTAACCTTATTTCCTACAGACTATGATATCTTCACCAAGTTCCAGAGAGAAGGCAGATAAGAGCTGATTTCTTTGGGAAGGTATTAGTTAGACTACAACCACAACAGAATCGCTGCAAGAGTAAATGGATATACCATTCCCCATACAAAAGTACTGACTTTTCAAGGGAGAGACACAAAGCCTAAGCAAGGCATTTCAGAGAATAATAGAAAGCACTGACTGATGTCAGCTATGAATACCTGAAATTCTGTGTTGCGTTCAAATTGCTTAAATGTTATTGGTTATTAACTTCTGGCTGAGAGAATGATGCGGTTTTGGGATTTGTAACTTCTCAGCGGCTTAGTTTTGAGACACACCAAGACTACGGAAAAGGCTTGGAAAACTACATGTTTTACCAAACAGAATAATTACTCATTCCAGTACAGCTGACACAGTGTATGTGACCAATATATCCCTAGTGTTGATGTGGACTCTCTGTAAGCTCCCTCCCAAGGTTGCTGTGGAAGCATTTTGTCTATTAAGTGAAAGAAGTATTACTTCTGTCTTTAGAAGTTTAACAGAGTTTAGTGATCTGACTTTGGCTAGCCATCCTCTGGACACTCCTTACACCCCTTGTCTTCAAAACCCCTGATCCTGGAAACTTACTTGAATGTAATTCTCTGTGAAGACATATTTTCTCTCTCCAGGCTAACACATCAGTCTCACCCAAATTGGAATGACTTTCTCCTCCTGATATTAGAGAGTCCTTGGGAAGGTACGGCCAAGCATGGAAAATAGCTCCAGAGGCTGTCACTTTTAGGAAGAGGCAATGCAATTGAATTTATATACCTCTGAAATTGTTCTTAAAGTGGGAAGCCTGCAGGCAATTTAATTGTTCCTTATTTAAATCACAATTAAATACAGGAAAGTTACATTGCCCCAAAAGATTTAAGTTGTTTTTGTTGCAGTTTGTTCACTGGAAAATTTATTATATTTTTCTGTTTAGCAATTTTGCATTAGCCATTCATAAGATTGACATGGTCCCGAAATGTTTGTGGTTTTGAACAGCTTTAAGACACTTTAATGGTAACACCTTTTTATATAAGCCTGAGTAGATAAGCTAATACCTCTATATTGTACTGATATGATTGATATTAATACAATATGATAAGATAGAAAAACTGCAAATAGTGATAAGGCTTTTGTATGGCAGTAAAGAGAAATGCCATTTCTACCCATTCCAGCACAGCTGCACCAGCCGTTGCCAGAAATGTAGCTTGCTTGCTTTTGTGGCTAATAACTTGCATGCTGCTTAGGCCATCAGTGACCATACAACATATTTTACTATTATACAGATGTTTCATTAGTACATCAAACTTTCTAAAAGGTGACTTGATTGCTTACAAAGATCAACTGCTACCCATGCACGCCAAAGAAAACTTAAAGCCTTATTCAGGAATTTATCACTATTTCAGTGAATCATGACCATATAATACCTTCACTTAAGACATTAAAAAGGGCAAAATAAATACAGCATGAAATAAAGACTGCTGTTTTCTTCCGTGTGAAGCATTTACAGGGTATGGTTGTTTACATGTTAACTGTGAACTGCTGCGATTAAAGTAGAACCTTCTCCAGCAATACTGAAGGAGATAGCTTTTGCTAAAGCCACCTTGGTATAAAAGTAAGGGGATAGGATGAAAATTACTCAGGGCAGAAAGCTGACAAAACACCCTGGTTTATAGTAAATACACTGGCCAGCCTGATGCAAATGCAGACTTGATGAGGAGGAACGTTATGAATTGAAGCGAGGAGCTGCTGTGCAATGGTTTTACCTTGCAGTGCGTACCACTCCCTATACAAAAGTAATGTAGGCTCCGTGTGTTTGAACCTGACCCTTCAGAACTAGATTGATTCCCTGTCTTCAGGTCTTCATGCTGCTGCCTGTTGTGCAGTCCATTTCCCTGATCTTCTCTTCTGTTTTGCTACTCCTACTACTGACCTTGGATGTGCACTCATATTCCCTACCCACAGGCAGCAGGACTCTATTCATTGCAAATATCACCACACACTGATACTTTTAAGTGATGATCTTGAAAATCTGAAACTACCTGTTATCTTATTCTCAGCCAGACAAATAGACTGCTGGTACTTATTCTTTCACTATTGCTTCCAGGCAAAACAACACCGGCCCACTTCCTCTATTATAACTCTTCCAAGTTCATGCCAAGCCCCCAACAGAAAAAACTCTTCCCACACATATGTTTGACAACTTAATGTAAACAAAGCACATCTTGCATCCCTCCACAGCTATCTTCAACCATTTACTTCCATCGGTCACATGAAGAAATGGCAGTTCCCATGACACCAAATCATCTGTTGATAGTTATGCATTGCCATACTTGCTTCCCTACAAATATGGAACTATGTAGATCCTCTAACACCATTTTATATTTTTGCTTTTAATCTTCTTTTAAACAATGTCAACAGGTTGCAAATTGTTGTCTCATAAATGTCATCTGTGTAATTTACCAGTTTTAAGTAGGGATCAGAGTCCAATTCCTTGCCCTTTTTCCAATAGCCACTTCATTGTTTTACTGTTCTATTCCACAACTGTTTGGACTAAGCATACAGGAATGAGACATAAACCCAGTCTACAAGTTACTTAAACTCATGCCTGTTAAGCTGAAGCCTTTGCCTGACATGAAAAAAACTGACCGAAAAAAAATCTTTGGTATGCACAAAGATTTGCTTAGCTATGTTATCTTCTGGTAAACTGTTTCAGGGAAGCCTAGCAGTCTGCTTTTCTTCTAGCAAACATATGCAAGTGCATGCATGCCCCTTTTTTGGGGTGAAGAGTGGGGACAACAGCAATTTCTTGTGTTAAAAATCTGTCCTTTTTGGTAATTTGGATGCTATTTTTAGCATTATGACAAGTATTGACAACTCCTTTACAGTTACTGTTAACATGAAAACAGAATAAAATGCCTCTAGATAATCTCTTAGATTTACCTATTTGTGGAAAATTTTCAGATATTAATTGAACACTTCAGAGAAAGCTAGTTGCCTATAAACAAAAATCCATTTAGATCAAGAACTTTGCAATGTGCTGAATGGAAGGCCACACCACTATGAGCTCATAGCCTTAACTGTCCCCTATTGGGTCTTACCTTAAGTTGTTGTTCTGGCACATAGCCTACATTTTATCAGTGATCAGAAAATAGCATTTTAATCAAAATATCATGCATAGTGTAATATATATATATTGCATGTTGTTTTGCTTACATACACTAAAAATGTACATACAAACCTCTCACCTTAGTCATTTTTCTGAAATGCTATATAAACGTGACTGAAACCAAGAAATCTTCTATAAATGCATATTAAAAGTGCATATGAAATAGCGATTTAAAAGGGATTTCTCTATGCTCACAGATTTAACAGTGTATTGCCAGGCTTAGATATCACTGACATAAGCTCAGTAGTCAGTCCAAGCTAATGCCACCTCACACAGACAGGAATTCAGGGCAATCATCCAGCCCCAAAGGAGGATAGATGGGGAAGAGTTTTGCCTGCCAAATTAGTAATGTCCCTGATATGAGCATATGAGGTGACAGAAAGGGCACCCCGATGACATGCATCACCTTTACTCTGCTAAAGAACTTCCCTGTCAACAAAATTCTCTCTGCCAATTATTTATGCTGCATTTTATACAGCTATGCAGAACAAATTAACAAAAGTAGAGGAGAAAATCCACAAGCCAGTGTTTTAAAAAGAAAATAAATAAAAATAAAACAAGATTTCTACATAATGAGGGACAGCAATAACTTTGTCTATGATGTAACCCCTTCCTCCGTCTCCTGAAGTTGAATGTTCCCAGAGCTAAGGAGCAGGGCTTTTTTTCTATTTGAAAAGTGATGCCAAATTCATTTTCTGATTTTAAGTAACAGATATTTTAATAATATACAGAAAATTTTACTTCCATGCTCATTTACTGAGGCCACTATGATTAAACTGTGTAAACAGTGAAGCAAAATGGAAGTATATCATTTCAGAAGATTTATGACATATCCTCCACGTATCAAAAAACTGCACAAGAATGGCTTTTCACAATGTTTTCCTGGATGTCAAAAATAATCCAGCCAAGCTTATGATTAATTTTTACACAAGATGTTACTAAAAGATTAAAACTGTTCTGATATCCAGGGTGTGAAAGTTAACTCAGTTCACTCACAACAAATCTGCTTTAAGATGATGTAATCCAGTACTGATTCTCCTAATTGCTTAGCTTTTGCCACAGGCCATAAACGTGTCAGTTCTCTCTTCTTGATTGCTACTGTAGTACAGTGATAAAACAAGTAGAACACAAGTGGCTGTCTAATGATTTGGTTACTAGTCACAAGTGTTAAAGCAGATTAAAAGTTTTTGAAAGGTCATATTTGCAATTGAAGTGAATGAAAGAAGGACAATACTGGTCTTTACTTCATCCCTTCATATGATATAGCTCAAGCTTTAAAAGGTTAATATGCAAGAGGATACTACTATATCCTCTGCTTTAAGAAATTCACTTATTTAATATCAATTAACCTCTTTCCTCCAATACACAAACTGATACAAACAATTAAGGAAAACTTTAAATAGACAGGAATGTCTGGGCAGAAGGTACACAACCTCAGCACTCATCATAAATGAAAGAATTATTAGTCTTAATGTACAGTTGATGAGGACTATGATCTCTGAACTTCTAATCTGTTTCTGATAACACGCTCATTTCTTTTCCTTGCAGTTCCCTCTTTTACGATAGCCTCCCAGAACTGAACAAACCTGTCTGCCGGAACTGAGGTTTTATAGTCTTGAGGCAAAATCCTGGTCCATTGTTATCAGCATTCCAATCTGATAGCACTAGACCAGAGTTAAGGTACTCGAGCCTGCTCCCACTCTGGACCGCTGCTACCTGTTTACATATAAATCCACAGCGAGAAAATTGTGATTTCCAATGTACTACTACACTGCTATTCTATATGTTATACTCAATCTTTTTAGATTAGTGATGTTCCATGAATAAGAGGTATGAATTTTTCTTTGAAATAAAAACCAGCATTGCCTACATCACTGACAAGTTGGAAGTAAATGATCCTGACTAAGTAGTCATGGATACTAAGTAGTATGGATCAAAGTTCTAACGGGTTCCTCACTGTCATGTGCAACAGACAACCAAGTCATGCTGGAGAACAGGACGACTAACCCCCATAAGCTCCTATCACTAAGATGAAGGGGAGAAAAAAATTCTGTCCTCTCATTAGGGATTGATGTGATGTGACATATGTCAACAACATGAAACTGCTAGTTCTAAAAATTCATGGAATTTCTAAAACCATATTAAAATGTCTTAATTGAAAAATCATTAAGAGAGTCAACATAGGGAACTGACACACTAAACCTCATCTTGAAAGATAGAGATTGATTGTGGAAGTAAAAATCAGAGAGTTTAGAGTCAAGCTATCATGAGTCAACACATTTGTTACAAAAAAGATGGCATACAAGCCAAACTCAAATACAGATTTGATGTTTTTAAGAGACCAATTTCACAATGTGAAAATAATTCTAAGCTAAATCAGAGTGAGAAAAGAATTAGAACACAGAAATGCTCACAGGAAATGAAAGCTGTTTCAAATTCTTGTTTCTAATGCCCATAAAACCATTTTTCCAAATCTAAGAAAAATCTACATTAGATTAAAAAAAATGGTTAAAAAAATCTAATATTTAAAGAAGAAGATAGCTAGGAAATGTATCAAGTTTATCTGAGAAGCAAATAGATGCAAAAAGAAATCAATTGTTGGAAGATTTAAGGATAATGTAAATGAGTTAGACATACTAGGAACAACAGATGATCTATAAATCATATCCATCACAAATCATGCAGAAGAGGTTGAAAAGTTCAATAAATAATTATTTTCTGCATTTGGGAGGTAAAGCAGGATAACCGGCTCTGATCAAGTGATCAGGATATAGTTCCTTTTCAACAGTATCTCACAAAGATATTCAACAACAGCTACTACAGTCAGATATTTTTCAATCAGTATACATATGGCTAACTTGCAGCTAAGAGTTTTATGATAGCCTAGCAGTTCCTTGCACAATTAATGCTGATTTTTAACATATCTCAGAACGACAGAGAAGTTCCAGAACACTGGATGAAAACCAGTACTATATCAGTATTCAACAAATGGCAAATAAAATAACCCAGGTAGCTCTGACAACTTGATACTGGTCCTGGATACAGTAGTGGAATGGCCATTACAAGGTTTTGATTAATAAGAAGTTAAAGGAGAACAATATAATTAATGCCAATCAATATAGGTTTATGGCTGATAAAGACTGTGCTGATGAAGCAACAAATATTTGGATTCTAAAATTATACTGACAGAAATTCAGCATGGCACAAACAACTAAGGTCTCAAAATGGAAGTTACTATTGAGAGCATACATTTTGACCTTATGTCATTTAACATCTTCATCTGGAAACATAAAATCATTACAGATACAATTTGCAGATAGCATAAAAGCTGATGTAGGGGATAATCATGAAGAAGGCAGTTCAATGGTACAGTGTGGTCTGGATTTCTTGATAATCTGGATGCATGCAAGCAATTTGTGGTTCAATACCACCAAATGTAAACTCACACACCTAGGAAAAAAGAATTCTGTAAATGCTTCTGCGATGGGAGACTCAGCTCTCCAAAGGGTTAACGTATTCCTATTTGTGGGCAGAGAATATTGTCCGCAAAAAAGGCATTACATTTCCTTCCTAGGTAATATGGCTGCTAGTAAATACTAGCATCAGTGCTGATTCAAGAGGTTTCAGAGAAGAATTATGAAATTTATTGAAGAACTGTTTAAACGGAAACGTAAAAGGAGATCTATTACTTTTGCTTATAAAACAGAAGGTGAGAGGGAGCCCACTGAGAATGTACAAGCACCTACATGGGGAAAAAACTGATAACAGAGGTCCCTAATTGAAAAGGCAAAGTTTTAACAAGATTCATCGGCTGGAAACTGAAACTAACAAACACATAAAAAAATCAAATGTGAATTTGTCAATTGTAAGACAGTAACTGCCAATTATTTTGGTGGCTTGTGTATCACTGAAAATTTCATTAACATTTTTGAAGATGCTTTGATTTTCTTCAAAGGAAACTCAGGAATTTCCCAGTCTTAGAGGTTTAAACAGGGAGTTGAACTGACTGACCACAAAAGTTCCACAAAAATGTGAACACAGTGGAAGGCAGCACGCTCCAGAAAGCAAAGCCCCAGATTAATAGACAGAACAATCCACCGCTGTTAGCACTGTCACTGATAGGTGGCATTGGCTCAGTCAATTCAATCCTCTGGTCCCACATTTCCCTTCATAATTTGGAGACAACAGTGCTTGTAAAACATTATATATGTACAATTTTCTTATTTATAACTAATATTCTGAATTGGTCCAAAATCATAGAATCATAGAATCATTAAGGTTGGAAAAGACCTCTAAGATCATCAAGTTCAACCATCAACCCAACACCACCATGCCTCCTAAACCACATCCCAAAGTGCCACGTCTACACATTTTCTGAATGCCTCCAGGGATGGTGACTCCACCACCTCTCTGGGCAGCCTGTTCCAATGCTTGACCACTCTTTTGGTAAAGAAATTCTTCCTGATGTCCAATCTAAACCTCCCCTGACGCAACTTGAGGCCATTTCCTCTCATCCTATTGCTAGTTACTCGGGAGAAGAGTCCAACACCCGCTTCACTACAACCTCCTTTCAGGTAGTTGTAGAGAGTGATAAGGTCTCCCCTCAGCCTCCTCTTCTCCAAGCTAAACAGCCCCAGTTCCCTCAGCCGCTCCTCATAAGTCTTGTTCTCTAGGCCCTTCACCACCTTCGTTGCCCTTCTCTGGACACGCTCCAGCACCTCAGTGTCCTTCTTGTACTGAGGGGCCCAAAACTGAACACAGTATTCGAGGTGCGGCCTCACCAGTGCCCAGTACAGGGGCACGATCACTTCCCTACTCCTGCTGGTCACACTATTCCTAATACAAGCCAGGATGCTGTTGGCCTTCTTGGCCACCTGGGCACACTGCCGGCTCATGTTCAGCTGGCTGTCGACCAGCACCCCCAGGTCCTTTT
>WAAD01020975.1:19884-33487 GCA_013389945.1 Fregata magnificens | reverse complement strand
GCCTTACTAAAGTCCAGGTAGACAACATCCACAGCCTTGCCCTCATCCACTAGGCAGGTCATCTGGTCATAGAAGGAGATCAGGTTGGTCAGGCAGGACCTGCCTTTCATGAACCCATGCTGGCTGGGCTGGCATCCCCTGGTTGTCTTGCACCTGCCCGGTGAGCTCACTCAAGATGAGCCGCTCCATAATCTTCCCAGACACCAAGGTCAGGCTGACTGGCCTGTAGTTCCCCGGATCCTCCTTCTGGCCCTTCTTGTAGATGGGTGTCACATTAGCAAGCCTCCTGTCATCTGGGACCTCCCCTGTTGACCAGGACTGCTGATAAATGATGGAGAGCGGCTTGGCAAGCTCCTCTGCCAGCTCCCTCAGCACTCTTGGGTGGATCCCATCTGGCCCCATAGACTTGTAAGTATTCACGTGGCGCAGCAGGTCGTTGACAGTTTCCTCCTGGACTGTGGGGGGTTTATTCTGCTCTCAGTCCCTGTCTTCCAGCTCAGGGGGCTGAATATCCTGGGGATGACAGATCTGACTATTGAAGACTGAGGCAAAAAAGGCATTAAGTACCTCAGCCTTTTCCTCAGCCTTGGTGACAATGTTCCCCCCTGCATCCAATAAAGGATGGAGCATCTCCTCTCCTCAAAACCAATAGTTCTATTAAAAATAACATGCTTCTACTAAAACGGCCTGAGAGGGAATGCATGTTTATACCCAGCCCCCAGAAATAAATCTTTGAAGTATCTTATGGAAGTGACCAAAGCAATTCAAAAGATTATTCCTTGTTCTTTCTCTAGTGGCCCAAATCTCTGCTAAATATTTGTATTTTTCTTAGTAATATCCGCTATTTATCTGCTAAACTGGGAAATACCTTACACACAGGGAACTCTTACTGCATATTAGATAAATGATCTTCATACCACCTTTCATTTTAAAGATTTACAACTCATTTACACCTGTTTAAAACAGGAAAACTAAGGCACATACTTTGTCCCACGATCATTCTGCAAGTCACTGATCTTCAAAACTGTACTCATCATGGGCTGCCTGCCTCTGACTATGGTCGCATCAATTTTGGGGTTAATGCATATTAGAGTGTGGCACAAAATATTTCAAGTATCAGATTAGGACAAAGAATGGATAATACTAATTGTAAATATTATTGCTCAGAAACATGCAACACTTAAAGTCTAATTTTACCATGGTAGATAGATGTTCCAGATCCTTTGCTGGCTTTTTTTTTCCTGATCTGGGTATGATCACTTTTTGCTGCTATGACAAATAGAAATATTTCCTATGAAAAAAAAATATTGTTGATTGGAGTATTAGTTGATATACTTTAAATGGCAGTCAATCTCCTGTGTGTTATCCTGCTTGTGGTTCTTACAATAATGTCTAAAAACTGCAGGTGATTGCTCTTTTTTTTTTTTTTTTTTTTTAAATCACCATCCTTAAAAAAGATGAAGAATTCTTACTGAGGGAAAATAGTAGTTGAGAATTTAAAATTCAAAGCAATAGCACCAACATTTTCAAAATGAATGCTTGACATCAGGTTCTAAATACAGGTTAAGTACCTAATCTGGTGAATAAACATGGATTTAGATGTAGGAGTTTAACCTTAGGTATTCAGAAGGAAAAATTCTAGCTATAACCTTTAAATGCTGAGTATTTAATATTAACAAATATTAAAAGTTACAGGCATGCTAATTTTAACACCTACATGTTGACAGCTTCAATTTATTTCTAGTAACAGTTAGGATTTTGTTTACATTAAGGTACAAATTTAAAGTCAGCTAGCTTACTTCACTTTTATTTCTTTAGCTCCTTTTACAACAGGCTAGCAGCCAATCCACTACAGCAAAATATCTTTAAAGTATCACACAGTTTTAAAAGAACAGCTTCATCATGATATCCTGCTCACTTGCTTCAATAGCCTAGGGCAATTTAATTATAGCAGACTTCATCTTAATTCCTATCCCCTTCTCTTCTTCCCTGCTTTCCACGTCTATCACAACCCATTTGGATTAGAATCAAAGATTACAAAATGTTTACAAGACTGTACAAGCTCAATACACCTTTCCTAATTTGAAATGGTCTCAAAACCATTGTAATGTTTGTACAGGTGGGATTGGAACTTGCCATCCAGAGCTTTGGAAATCAAACGCTGAATAAATTCTTAAACTTCCTAAGTGCTTTATGTTATCAATAGCCACAAGAAACAATGTCACTTCATACAGATCAAACATAGTTAAAGACATTTTTTAGCAACAACTGCTTAGAGCAGCAAAAAAAAAAAAAAAAAAAAAAAAAAAAAAGAGAGAGAAAAAGTAGGCAGAATCACTGAGTGCCGTACTTCTGAACTCTGCAGAAGGCTCCTTCAAATAAATATTTCAAACCTTTATATGAATATTTTAAGCATGACAACTACACATAAACACACAGCCAAAGTGCTCAAATCCACTCAAGAAAGACTATTAAGTCATCAACCTGCTCCTGACAGGATCCACTGAATATGGCAACAGTGAGAAGTCAGGAGACAGTTGGAATCATTTCAAGACTGCTAATTTAACTTGTCTTAAAACCAACCAATGCTCAACGTGTCATCATCAATGTCATCTCATCGCAGTCTGAAAAGCCTTCGACCTAAAGCAAAAAGGTCCCCAAGTGCCACCCTTCTTGTCTACTGGTTGAAAATCTAATTGGTTCTGCTGACAGGCTTGGGAATTGGTAGGAAGGCTGTTCAGTTAATCTCCAAGGGCCAGCAAAGAGCTCAGTATCCATCTCTGAGCTTTGCTCCCTCGCTGTCGTAAAATGACTCTGATGGTAGTGCAAGCTCTTATGCTTCAGCTGTCTTCTGACTTCTGTTAAGTCAAATTCAATAAAGTTTGTCACTCAATAATCTGAGAGCTACCCAACAAAACCTCTTTGATCAATAACAGCTTGCCTGCTTGCACTGAGGAAGGTGACCTATTAAAGATTAAAAACACACCTGCTGCTTGCAGCACAGAACATCTTTTTTTACTTTTAAATAAAAATTCATCCATTAAAATGAGTTTAACTGCTACAACTATATATAAATATTACATGCCAGAAAGCTAAAATAAGATTAAAAGAAACATTTTAGCTATAGTACAGTGCTTTTGTTAAATTTGAGTCATTGCTTTTCTTAGAATCAGAAAGGCCTCATCCAGAAAGGCCTTTCACCACCCACATGTAACTTTTACTTTAGTCTTCTCTGTATGCTCTACCTTTTTTAAAATTTTCTGCCTGCTAATAGCACAAAGCTCTGCTTTAATGACAGTCCAGTAATCTAATTTGTTTCTGCCTAGTTGCTTATGCCAGAACACAAATATTCATGTTGCCAGGAAATGCAATTTAAAATTTGAAGTATAAACATCTTCCCCTCTGTTGGAGAGATTTTCTTGAACTGCAGATCCATTTTATCAGAGGCTATGACCAACAAGTGCTTTACAAAACACCAAAATGAAAAACTATAGGCAGATTGAACTGCATTGGGTAACGACCCACGAGTATACCTTTATTCATATGTTCATTTTAAATAGTTCATATGTTCTGCACTTGTAGGGCAGACCTATTGCAAGTACCTTAAATCAAATTTTATAAATTTAGAAACATTTGATAATTGTACATTTTGATAAATATTCTTTTGCTTATTCTATAGGGAGTACTGCAGTTCAAAGTAGATATCCCCGTTGTTTTGCAAACCACACAGAACTTTCAGATTAGGTCACCTGGAACTGGCTGTTTTTCTGTTAGCTTTATTCTTAATGATCAAGTATTAGTTGAGATACCTTACCTAGATGTTTTACAAAAACCAGGAGAAGGATATTGGTAAACAAAGCATGTAATTAAAGGTGTAGTACTTATTAATAAATCACTGAAGGAGAAATCACGTGTAAGTAAATTTGACTGACTGAACCATCAGTGCCTGTTTGGAATGGGTTATCAATCTCCCAGAAAATCACGGAGCCCCTCAAAGCAGTAAATTGAAGATACATGAGGTAAGCAGTATATCTCTTGATTGTCATGCTTTGTTTAACCTAGTGTCCTTCATGCATCCATTTAAAGAAGGAAAAAAGCAACTAGAGGATGACATGACATTTCAAAGTAGCTAGGAGATACGGATCTGTATCTTCAATTACAATTAAATAAATATGTGTCCCTTAATTCTCTGAATTGTTTAAAAAAACCTAAGACAGCAATTCTGGAAAAGATCTGGATGGGGTTTACACTGTCATTAGTTATTACTTCCTAAGAAAGTAAAATACTTGTCTATGGATGCTGAGGCTAGACGAATATAAAACAAGAATTACATGTTAGGTAAAGCTACTTCAGTATCTGAAAAGAAGTCTGAATTTACTAACTTACACTATCAGACACCAAACAATTACCATAAATAAATCCCCTACTGGGAACATCAGAGAGACTCACTAATGACTATCTGTGAAGAGTAAAGTGCTTCTGCAGTTTTGCAAGGTTTCTCTCCTTCCTCCTCCTGAAGGGGCCCAACAGGTAGGTATCATGCCGTACAGTGCTTTGCTGTCAGTTAAGACACTTTTTTGTAACAATAAGGCTACAGGCTCTGAGCTGTCAGGCTTGCCTGCCCAGAAACACTGCATGCACTCTAATAAGGACAATGCCTGGGGTGTGGGTAAAGGATGGCCATACAACAGTGCCTCAAATAAATGTCCCTACACCGTCTACATTTTTTTGAGTAGTAAAATCCCAGTAAACCCAACCTGAAACACCAAAACCCAAAAACTAAGGCATAAAGGCAAGTGTCAACCAAAACAACCTCCTGATCAATTCAGTTGTGAAGTCTCTCGTAGAAAAAGAATGTCTGAGATACGTTCACATCTTACTGTTACAAGTTCTACAGGAGACAGTTAAGACAAATGCTTTTATTATACATAATAAAATGTATGCATTGCCTACAGAATATCCTAAAAAATACATATATTAGACTCTAACAAGTACTGCACAGGAAGTTCGGCTCAATCCCCTGCCAGTTACATGCCAACTGGTGCAGTCAACTGGACTTGTTCTGCTGGGCTTTCAGCAGGAGACACCAGAGAATCTCTCCACCTTTTCCAACTACCCAAAATTGCCAGCAGCCTACACACCAAAAATCACTCTTCTTCTGAACAACCCTTTAATTATGTGAGAGGGAAGGAGTAAGAGGCGTCTGAAGACTGATATGGGAAAGAAACAAAAGATCTGTATAACTGTTCCTGTTGCACTGAGGTTTTCCACCTCACACATCTATTTCTAGCAGCCAGAAGTGGCCAGCCTGGCTCCTGTCTTTGAGAAACTGTTGATATTTATCAGCTAAACACATACCATTTTCATGCTGTTAATTAAGCGTTGTTTTCTTTTCCACGTTGGAAAGCCAGAATTGTGTTAGGCTTCTAATGTATCATGACACTGGGGACCTTATTTATGCCCTGGGGACTCATCAAGGGTCTGTGCGGAGGATCACTAATGTCCATGGGATCTCTTGCTGAAGAAGTTCGATGGTGTGTAGTTATTGATGAAGGAAACTGTAGTAAGAAAATGGAAGGTTAAGGTAGCTAGATGCCATTTTTGAACACCAGATGGTATCAGTGCCTGCATGATATGATAGTTGGTAAATGATGTTACTTAATGTTCTGCTTCACAACAAGTAACTGTTATTCATAAAGTACCTATCTGTGGCCCGATTTGCAAAGTTGCTTGGCACTTGTAGCTAAATAAGAGGAAGTTAGACAAAGAACAAATAAAGCGTTGCGGAACGCTAAGTAGCTTAAAAAAACACACCTTACACATGTCAACTTGGGCATTCAAAATATAGGCTGGCACTTTCCTCTGTGGCTTATTCCTCTTTTAATAATGTCATCTCACCTCACAGGGGCTTTGTGAAAATTAATTAATTACGGTTTGTGAGGCATTCAGATGCTAATGATAGCTACAATGGAAAGAAAGCCTATGGAGAAATTAATAGTTTTGAATTCAATGTAATGATTGAATGTGAACACCACATGTGGGTCACATATTGGCCAATAAGAATAACAGAAAACATGAATAGCTGCTCATTCACTCATCTCTGTTAGTATGTACACTGACTGAGAGAGGAGTCCTGTGGTAAAAAACATAATGTATGTGTAGGTAAATAAAAATAGTACTCTAATACATAAACCTGAAATGCTGAGATGATATCTAACAAGCAGATGGAATTGCCTCATTTCTCATCTCATTTCTCATCACTAGATTTTGTAAACACTTAAACTCTCAAAAAAAGAGCAAATATAAAAAAGCAAATATAAAAACACTGAAAGACAATTTGTTTTGTTTCACAACCTAGACTACTGCCTCTGCAACATAAAAACCCACACCTGTAATAAGTTCTGGGCTAGTCAGTGGATTTCAGGCATTTGCTGAGAGCAGAGGAATGCTGACAGGCAGGCACGAAAAGTTCTTGGTTCTGATGTTCTGAGAGGACAGCAGCCCAGCAGTTGCCCTCCCGGGAAAGCTCCTGTCTCCATCTCAGACTCCTACCCTCTTTACTAGCTAGTATATAAATAGGTAGATTTTGCTATTTAGTACAATCTCTTCCAGTGTCTCAATTAATTGAGTTTTCCTTCCAGGGACTCAAAACCCTTCCTCTTTTCTAATAAGGCTCTTGACTTTTGGTTAGTACACAACATGGAAGTGTTCTAACACCCAGGTCCTTATTTGAGCAACTGGCCTTTCCACAAACAGCTAGAGAAGTCTCCCTCCACAGCACAGAAGTACTACAAGCCCTTAATGAAATGACTAGGGAACAATAAACCAAAACCACCTAGTACGCAAAAAGAAAAAAAACCCTCAAAACCAACATAGGTTTTCCTTTAACTCATTCCAAAACAACTCAGCCAATATAAAACTTGCAAAAAGCATTACCCTTTGGTAGTCACATACTATGGAAAATGCCAGAGGAAACAATCACTGTGTAGTGAAGTATACCCCTTAAAATTGTTTTGAGATTAAACCCTCATCCTGTTTCTATTTTCTTAGTATTTTACATTTAAAGGGTTCCTGAAAGTCCAAATTCCAGCAGAGGGAAAATTCTCTCAGCAGAATACAGGCAGCTCTACAATTATTCCTTAAATGGTCCTGCCACATGTGATTCAGCCTGGCACTGGGATTGGGGAGAAAAAGTCAGGAGCAAGGCCCTAAACTGCATCATGTGAAGCTCGATCCTGTGGAGTGACATAAGGTGTTCACAATTGTCTAACTGACTCTACCTCAGTGGAGGACAGTGCCAAAGACAGACATCAGAGCTCCCCCATCTCACTGGAAAGATAGTTCTACATAGCAGCACATTTAGATCCATTTAAATAAAGCTTCCATGTAGCTTACATGAGCAAATATTAGAAATTATTTTGTAGATCACTACATGCTTTGTATTCCAAACAAACTACTGTCTATGAGGCCAACTCATGCAATCAGTTATGCCAGTGCAGAAGTGGAATATCGCCACAGCAGATAATTCCTTACACAGGAAGTTTTCAAGCAGCAACTGGAGACAGATTCTGGCCTTATTTGATTCACTGAACAACATTATTAAAAATTAACACAACATTTTCAAAATGGGTATGTTTGGTTGCAGCCAAGACATAGAGATGCTGAAGCAAACACTTCAGAGTCTGGACTTCTNATATATAAAAATAACTATATAATATGGCTATATGTTATGATTACAGTAAAATTATATATAAAAAAACCCCCCACCAAACCAAGTGATTCCTCATATCCTGCTTTAAGAAAATGCCCAGTCACAAAACTGTTCTAATTTTTAACACCCTCAATATATCCAGTTTGATAGGTGCAGGTCAGGGTTCTTATTTGCACAAGCTCCCTATTCTACCTCCACAGATGCCTGAGATTTTTGTGATCTACTTTGATTTCATTATCATAAATAATTCCCTCTGAGCCATGTATTCTTAAGGCAGTATAATTTCAAAGGTCTTTCACAGTTTATCATATTTTAATATTGTATATTTGTTCTTCTAGCTTCTTTTGTCTTTGATCAAGGTTAACTATCCTAGTAATATTTTCAGTTTCCTTTTGTGAAGTTTGTATTTGTAAACATTTAATTAAAATAATTAGAAGAGGTTAGGACGTGACAATAAGAAATATCAGAAACATGAAAACCTCTCATGAAGAGAGCAAAAAGACTGAAAGTGCATATTTGAGAGATGAGAGAAGCAAGTGGGGACTTGATAAAAGTGCACAACGTAATGAATGATACAGATAATGTTTATCGTAAGTTTCTATTCATCCTTTCTAGCAATACAAGAACAAAAGGATGTGCAATGAAATTGAGAGATAATAAAATTTAAATCTGATATCAAAGGAACACATTTATAGGAAGAAAAAAAACCCAACCCCAAACAAACCATGCAATTGTTATATGAAATACAGGTTTACAGGACAGAATGAAGCCTTCCAAGTTGTTCCAGACCACTGTTATAAATAATATATAATGTATATAATATACAAAAGAACATCTGGACTGGGTCAGACCAAAGACTCATCTAGACTATCTAGTCTGCGATACTAGCCAATACTAGATATCAGTGGAATAGCATAAAACGAGAATGAGCACACACTGATATTCACTCCTATTATCAGGACAAAATTGCAATAAACTGGCACAGGGTCTTCCTGATCCACAGCTTGTATTCACATCTTTAACTAGTGATTCTTGACGGACTGTTCTATGGATTTGCCCATCACATTTTGAATCGATACACACTTTCAGGATTCAAAAATATCTTCTGTCAATAAATTCCAAGGCCTCATTCTGTGCTGCCTGCTGGCTTCATTAGGGATATCTCCCAATTCTTGATTTACAAAAACCAAAAGTGCTTCCTGTTCTCCTTCCTATCCATGATTTACATTCCTACACCACACCCTACCATTCAGATCTTTTCTGAGCTGTGGGATCCTTACTCCAACTACTCTCACACCAAATGGAAACTGTTCTGTCATCCACATTTTTCCTCTCTGTGTTTTTTCTCATTCTGTTATGCCCCTTCTGAGATGAGAGAACCAGCCTGTATGAAGTACTTAAGAGACATGCTTATCATGCACAACAATAATTTGATTCCTAGCATTGTATGCTCTTTCCAACAACACCAAGCACTCTGCTGATGTTTTCCTCATGTTAGTTTCAACTATTCCAAATTATTTTAGAGCCTACCAATACAGATACACATTCTGGGCTGTATTTTCCATGAATGTTCCTTTGTATTTATGGATATTTAATTTAATCCACAATTTTATCAACCAGTCATTCAGCACCGTGAGTTCCCACTCATGACAGTGTAGCTCTTAGTACTGATCTCTGGTGGACTCTGCTAGTATTCCCCTTCACTGTGAAAACTGATCACTTTATTCTAGTCCTTTGCTTCCTATCTTTTTATCAGTTACAAATTCAAAAGACCTTCTTTTTTAGATGTACTGGGTCTGGCTGAGGGGGAGTTGGTTTTCCCCACGCCAGCCTGCTGTCCCGGGGCTATTCCGTACCGTGGGACGTCTGCTCAGGGATAAAAGCTGGGAGGAAGGAGGAAGCGGGGGCATTCGTGGTTTGGGACGTTTGTCTGTGTCCTCGGGAGCAGCCGCGGCACGTGCTGGGCCCCGCTGCCCGGGTGGGGGCTGGGCGTCGCTGTGGGGAGAGGTGGGGAGTGGGGTCTGTGTTGTCCTTTCCCTTTTTGTTTCCGCACGTGGTCTTTGTTTTATTAAACTGCTTTTGTCCTGACCCACGAGGTTTCTTTCCACCTCATTTTCTCCCCCTGCCCTGCTAAGGAGGGGAGTGATAGAGCGGCTTGGTGGCACCTGGTGTCCAGCCGGGGTCAAACCACCACACTAGATCATGGCAAATTGGCTAATGGGCCTGCAATTCTTCAGATCCTTCTCAAATATAAATATCGTATTTGCTGCTCTCCAGTCATATAGTACTACCTAGTTACTTTGTGGATTTGTTTAAAATACTGATCAGGCCTCCAGCTTCATGTGTCACTTCTTGCAAGAGTTCTGTGATGGAGCACATCTGGTCTTGAATAACAGAGCTCTTTGAATTTCACTTTGGCAAAGATTTGGACCTGAAATTTATCATTATATTAGTTATCTCCATTGGTTTTTTTGCCCTCATATTCAGTAGCATTGTATTGCTGAAAAATGCATCAAACTCCTCCTCTTTTCATCTTGATTTGTGCTACAAATTCCAAATAGGTTTTGCAAGTTCCACAGAAATACAAAAATTCCACAACTCCTCTATTCTCAAGTCACAACCGACTTCATTAAATAGCTCTGTTTACCCAAGTTTGCATTTTTAAATCAATGACTTAGGAACCGAATTACTTTTATCTCCTCATTTAATCTGAACTGAATGAATGAGATTATTTTCCATAATCAGCTCTTCTATGATAGACTTACAGTAAACAAGTCTCAAACGGCATCAGCTCTTGCTGACCCAGCGACAGCGTGATGAAGTCCTTTAACTAGCACATTCAGACACAGAGAGAACAAATGCTAGGGATTCTGATAAAAAGGAAGGCAAGATCTACAATAACAGCAAAACTCCCAGCAGCATCGAGCTCTCTAATCATATCCATACTCACAAATGACATGGGAAGTCATTACATAGTCGATTTACAGTGCTACCTGAATGGAACTTCTTTTACCATTTTTCCCCAAATTTATTTGGCTAAAACAGATTTTTGTAAGTACACACTCTGTCTCTCTATTTCTGTAAAATGTAGAATTTTCAGGAGGAGGATTTGCATCATCACACATGAAAAATGCAAGAATATCTATTAAAGGCTTTTGTAAAACATATTATTCTACATTAGCTCATTTTCGTCATTGGAATTCACCTTTTAAATTAGTCTTTTAACTAACTACATCATCCACCTTATTACTGTTATAACATCTTCCTGTCTATTCTTCTAAGATATTATATCCATTGCTATATACCATTTAGATGAACATGTGTGCTCTTTCCGTGTTTAAAATCAGTCATGGAGACTGTACAAGCCTCCGCCAGTCACTTTCCTCATTTCACTGTCTGAAACTCTTCTTTATTTGTAACCTCAACTCTAAAAGGAGATTATTCCAGACAATCAAGTGGGCTCTGTCCATTGAAAAAAATCCTCATTTTTCCAAAAGCTGAGTTTTACAGACTTGCATAACATTCCAAGTTCTTCTCATGCCTCTGACACTTCCTTATCTCGTCATACTTTGTTCTCCTTTTCTGTGGACTGAAATAAATCCACTGAAAATCAAACAAGCCCAGGACCTTGTTTTCCCGGCTTCACTTAAGCAGCTTTTATCTACTCTATCAAGAATATAATAGCTGCTGCTCAGATGTGATGCCTAGGACTCTCTTCCATTCCTACGAGACCTTATGTAAAACAGTCTGTGGATCCAAACAAGTCTGTCAATTTAGCCTAACACGGAGTCTTGACCAGGTCCTGTCAGCCACTGCTAGAGCCCTGACCCTTTCTGGTGTGCAGCTCATTGCCACAATATACAATAAAGGGCTTTCACAGTGGTGCTCTCTGGAACCATAGGAAGGATTAAGCAGTTACGGGAAAGAGGGAAAATGATCCTTCAGCTTTCAGTCGGTATGATGTACTGATAGGTAAAAAGATGAGTAAAGCTGAAATGCTTCAACTTGATAGTGACACTCTTAGAAAACCTTTAAGTTGGAATTCATAAAAATAATCAACCCGCATAATAGTAAAATCTTTGCTTACAGGGTATCACAAAGAAAGGCATCAGCTACATTTAAAAGGCTTTAGAATAGCGTCACTGGTCACACTATGTTTACAGGTCAGATGGACTGCTGCCATTGTCATCTTTTTGCTGCCATGCCAATAAAAACCTCAGTAGAAAGGTCTCCTTGTGCAAAGTAGGAAAAACAGTTACAAAACTACTTATGTTCTTCTGTTACAAAGGATTCAGTGTTTGGGTCCTTCTTATATAAGAAAATGAAAGAGAGCAGGTGACACTCAAGACTTTGCAGCTCACATTTCAGCTATAATTTAGAAATGCTTTATGAAGCTTTTTTCTCACAAATGCCAATTATCTTCCCAAGTACTAATGCACTCTCTCCAATTAGATGAAACTGTTATCTGCCTCTTGCTAATAGTAAATGCAGTGATGAATATGGGACTGTTACAGTACATCAAACCCAAACTGGTCCATCCAGCAAAAGCATCCAAATATCCCAGGGAAAGTGAAAAATGGATGTTAATAGAAAAAAAACCCGAAAGCCAAACCCATAAAAAAACCCCCATGAACAAGAAAAGTATGTCACTCACTAGAGTCAGATATTTACGTAGACAGTTCATGTGCCGGCATAAGCATATTATTTCCCTCTTGTTGATTCCTCTCTCCCTGAATGCTTATGCTCATAAAGCAAGCCTGTGTATAAATAACACTGCGATTCACTTACATGTTTTGTTACACATGTATAACAAGTATCTGTTTGTATCTTCTTCTAACTACAGTGGTCTTATATACCACACATAAGCTTTTTTAAGTCATGCTAAACTCTCACGGCGTTATTAGATTGAAACAGAAGGAAGCTCTAAACATGCACATAGTTTGTGTTTCACCTTTACAATTTATCAGGTGAAATTAAATTTATTTGAAAGAAAACACTGGGAAAAAATAGAAAAGGAGCTACCACACTATACTTAATGATTAAATATTTTGCATACTTTCANAAAAAAAAAAAAAAAAAAATCCCAAGAGAAGAATATAAGATAAAAGCAGGCATTTCCCAAAACATACCCACAACCTCCAACAAAATGCAGCTCAGCAAGCTCCTGAGACAGCCGTGCTGTCTTATCATGATGCCTTTCACAGACTCTTTTAATTTACAAAACACCCTTTTTTGGGAGAAGGTGACCAAAATGCAGTACAGGTGGAATAATTACTAATGGGGAAAAAAACCCCAAACCAACAACCCCCCTCCCCCCCAATTTTGTATGATTTATTTTGTTAATCAAATAATGGGTGTCTAATTCAATCTGTTCAGACTGACTATCCAGAGCAGGTTTAACTTTCTGTCATGTCATAGGGCTACGAAAGTCTTGATTTAGTATTGCAATGAGCTGCAATAGCCATGGCTAAAGATATCTTTGTAAGACAATATGTCTGAGTTAAAAATACAGCAGAACTTGGGAATATGTCAAAAGGCATACAAATAATAGTTACAAAAACTCCACAAGTACTCTGAGAGGATTTGAGGGCTTTTTTTCCCTGGTTTCAGTACTATCAAGAGATTAGTGATGTGACTTACATCTTGTCAAACCCAAAATCTTTAAATAGACTTTTGAAATCAAAATATGAGAGAACGTTCTACTTACTTTACATCTATCAAAAAGTAATTTAATAGACCAATATAAGCAACTCTTTTCAATAATATTTTAATTGATACATCTCTCTGGTGCCAACAAAATGCAAAACTCAGCCTGAAGACTTTTTTTGATTGTACTTTTACCACCACCTTCCCCCCCCCCCCCCCCCCCCCCCCCCTTCTCTCTCTTCTTTT
>WAAD01020973.1:105857-123163 GCA_013389945.1 Fregata magnificens | reverse complement strand
TGATTTAATTTTGCATACAAATGTGTCTAGTGCCCTCTTAAATAATCACAGGACTCCATGTAGATCCATGTATGCAGATCATAAAGTTTGTTTGAGAGCCTACCTGTATATTTGTACAAGGGGGTCACTTTTGTAGGTTAATTTGCATGGACATGACCTTGCACTTACATTTACAGGTGGAAATAAGGTTGACATCCACCTAATTTCAGAAATGTATCAAAGCAGGATTTTTTGCTACACTATTGGCATAGATTTATAGGTTGATGCAAAAAAAAAGAAATGTATGGAACTTTTGATGGGACCTTACTTGTTCTTTAATTACTGTGTCTGTTGCTCCTTGGAAAATAAAGTATAGTCTGCTTGGGAATGCAAGCAGGAAAAATGCATTACCTCTTATTTGGTACATTCATTAGAGTTTTGCAAATGAGCATCAGGTTCACTATTGGACAGAAATTGAAATTGTCAGAGCAATGCACTTGGGAATTGGTTACGGAAAGTAAGACAATTTTATCTTTGATGAATATTATGCGATCATTGGCTTTGTTGTTCACATGGGACAGAGAAATCACCTTTAGTAGATTACACAGCTAAACCAATTTACATAATAACATCATATACATTAAAAATACATTGCCCTTGTGGAGGCAGGGTTCAACTGTTGGAGAGATAAAAATAACTGCTACAAACTGGCATTTCCCAGCTACACAGATCAGTAGGGATCACCGAATTCTCTTGGACATCAGCTTTAGTAGATTTCAGCACTAAGCCAATTTCCTGAAGCACATTATGCACTTTGAAAGAGTTTGCTTTTTGAATCATACATGACTCTCTCAGGAGAAGAGTTAAAACATATTTAATTCTACTAAAACTTTTCCTACTAACTCAGATCACAAGGGATCATGTAATCCTATGGAAATGGTCATTATGGAGGAAACTTGATCAGTAAACTAATATTCCTAAACAGGCTGGTACACTTTGGGCATACATATGCATCATATTAATATTTCTTCTCAGTAGCCAGTTGTGACTTGTTTCCAGTGTTTAAGTAAGTTATCAGAAAGGACACTCCCACAGCCTTGTATTAGACAATTTGAAGACATGTTTTGGTTGATGACCACCTTTCTCAAAGAAGGATTTTCTTTCATTTGTGGATTATTTCTTTGCCTAGACCAAGAGAAGTAAAAGCCCTGGAGTAGATCAAGGACAGGATTCATGAAATTATTTGGAATTCTTTATGTTTTTCTCTATGACACCTAGCAATTATATGATTTAGTCCCTCTAAAAACGCCCAAGAACAAAATTCAAAGTGGTCTGCCCAGTTACCAGCAGAGGGGCTAGGAGAGCAATCACATACAGGGATTTTTTAAACCAATCGCTATGACACTGAGGAAGGGGTTGTATAAATAATCTGGTTTACTCCTCCATTTAGTCAACAAATTCTTAAGAGGACTTACCCATAAGCATCCCACCCCAATCTACCTCATGAGAAGATTTCAGTAGTCCATGGCAACATTTTTACATAGATCGTTATAATGAAAAATTGCGAGTTAGGCTAGAATAAGAAATAGGTGTCTTCAGGATTGGGGCTGTGTTACATATCCCCCAAAAGGTTGAGAAGGGAAGAATTTAGAAAGTTTGATAAGAATTACTGACAGATATGGGCTAAGAAAAATGTGCTGCTTCAAGCATATTTTACCCATATGTTGTTATTGAGTTAATACTGAGATTGTTGCCTAATGTAGGCAGGCTGAGAATACAGTCGTCAAGGTCCAGACTTTCTCACAGAGACAGCAAGAGACCCTCTCGCCCAGTGGGGATATGAAAATATTCCATAATTTCTCAGGCTCTTCTTAAATAAAGCTTGTACATCCAGCAATAGATTTTAATAACTTTCTTCTGTACAGCCCTTGGTGTGCTATTGCTAGTCCTTGATGCTTGGGGCCCTTCATTATTACAGACCTGACTCGTACTGGCTGAGCCACACTCAGGGTGTTATCATTTTCCCATTTTTGTTGCTGTTTTTGTTACTCTGTGGGGTCCCCATTCCTCTAGTATTTTTATACACATTCACCTTAAACCAATTCACCAGGCTGTGAACATGAGTAGCTGAGGCACAAACATACATTCCCACCTGCCCTGGGAGTGGTGAGCTCTGGCACAGGGATGCCGTAGAAGTTAATGAGCAAACTTCCCATCCAGGGCAGAATCAATCAGAAATAACTAACATCAGAGGCACAACAAAGTTGGACTCTCGGACCTTGCCGAAGTGCTAAGGAAAATAGCGTTTTTTAATGTAATTTAGTAGATCGAGACAACATCATTTATTAATGAAGTTCAGGTCACTTTACTAATCTCTTTACCATGGATCAATGACAGTTAGAAAATAATCTCTATCTGCAGCAATATACATAAAAAAGTGGAAAAAAACTGTAATGCATTGTTTCAGACAGGATTTTAATTTTAAAAAAATTATTTAGTAAAAATTGTGTTCAAAGGGGTGGTTAGTTTTTCAAGATGAGGAGTCTTTTATGCAGTTTTTCAAAAATCATGCCATGTACAAAGTACTCATGACTGTTCTCAGGTCATTTGTTTAAAAATTCATAAACTACAATTTCTTTCCCCTTACTTATCAACAATCACACTGCATACCTAGAATATTTTATACCTTGCAACAGAAATGGAAAAGAGCACATAAAAGCTTACGTTTAACAAAAAAATCAGAGTGGAAAGAGAATTGGCTAGTTTAATTGCACATCAAGGTCAGAAGTAATTTCTTAATTTTGAGTATTGCGTCACCTAACTACAAAACAGTATGTATGTATGTGTATTTGCATTTAATTACCTTTTTTCTAGGAGTGCAACGGTTTCACAAATGCAAACCCCTTTATCCTGTGAAATCTAAAGGAAATATTACTCCAAGTTTTTTTACAGGGTATTTGTTGTAGTCTGCCTGTTGAAGTATGTGGATTTCAGGATTTACCTTCATCGAATTCATCAGCAGCTTTATATACATTTTTCTACCATGATGATTGAACAGGCTAGTCAGCTGTCATTCCTACACTATCAATACAAGTGTAATCAAACCTTGAATGCTCTTAGCCCTTTTGTACAAGAGAAGGAAAGAATTTTGAATTAAATGTGCAGTCAGTAGTAAATTCATAATATGAATTTCTGTTGCTCATTCCCAGTCTATCTTGCAAAATGCTGTTGTGAAAGGAATGTTATCTGAAGTGAAGCAAATGCATGATTTCCTTCAGATTTATCCCAGCTATGAAGTTTAAAACAGTTTGGGGGTATTCCTTTGAAATAATATTCTGTCTGTACTAACTATTTATATGTGTCCTAGATTTTTCTAGCAGTGTTCATGGTACAGAAATAAATGACTGGGATTTCTATGTTAAGCAAGAGAGCTAAATGTTCATTAATCAAAGAAATGACAAAACTCTTTGTCTTTAAAATCAGAGAATGGAAACGTGAACTCCAGAAAGTAAATTTTAGAAAATGAAAGGCTACACAAAAAGAACAGTGGTGAAGATTTTGTTGTAAGCTTAATGTTGCATTTGAAAGCAGCCTGGTCATACAAAACGTGATGGATCACTGGACTCAGCCTCTACTTTAATGTCTTCCTGTTTGCTACCTGTGATCTGTGACCAGTACTGAGCAACTAAGGAGCTTCTTGATTAGATAAAAGACTCACACACTGTGATTTATACCTACAATATTATACTTTGCAGGGAAGCACAAAAGGATTTTTTGTCCTCTTCTGAAATTAGACTTCCCCAGAGTTTGTTTCTGTTTGGGTTCAGGCTCCAGAGGACTGCACCATTTTTTGTTGCTTCAGTCAGCTGCTGTGTGATTCTTTTCTTGCAATATGAAAACATGGCACAGTTTATACCAGCTTTCCTGTCTTTGAAAACGTGGTAGCCCATGTTCAGCAGACAATTCTTGGTTAAATATTTTAAATACATTTAAATAAATAAATACTTCAAGGGTGATTTTTCATAAAGGCAGAGACAGGTATCCTCTCCCTAACAAGCCTGTCCTACGTTTTCTATCTGCTATATTAGCCCAAGTTGTGACATGTTTTATTTTCCCTGAACTCCCCAACTGAAAAAGGGTCTGTGTCAAGACCCCCTCTTGCCCCAAATCTCTATTAGAGGATTGAGGAAAATAATTGGCTTGAAGACATGGCCAAGAAGAATTAAGACATCAGCTGGCGAGGCCATTAAAATGTCAGGCATTATCTCCCCTAAGTGACAGGAAAAGGCTGAAATACAGCCTTTAATCTGTTAATCATTAATTTCAGAAAATGACTCCACAGTTCACTCTCTAGCATATCTGCGTGGAAACATACCTACCCGACTGGCCCTAGGCAAACCATTTTGGTGGAGCACCTATCATCTCCTACATGATGTAATTCTCCACCAACTCAGCTGGTGCTCAGGCCACCCTCCAACTCCTTCAGTCAGCAGCACAAACACCACTTCACCACCGCTCACTCACTACCCATCACTCCCATCCAGGCACTGCAGCAGCCGTGTGTGTCTATCGCGTCCTAAATCAGGTTGCTACAGAAAGAACGGTTTCTGAGAGGCATGTTTGCTTCAACAGCAGGGATGGAAATTAATCATCGCATGTGACTCGTGAAAGACCAGGAGAGGTATTTGTGGCAGCTGGAAGTTTAGCAGGATGAAGAAAATGTGAGGGGTAGGAAGGAGTGGCACGGGGATAAGGACAGAAATCCTTAACAGGGAGAAAGAGGAAGGTTATAACGGAGAGAAAGAGAGGGAGGGGGGAGTGGAGAAAGTCCAGGACCAGGTGAAGGAGAGGTGAAGATTTAAGGAAGTACAGAAACGCAAGAAAAATGGGTAGGAAAATATAACAAAGGAGTGTGACAAGTAAAGCCATAATTTACTAAGAAAAAGAAAATGGAAGAATCAGAAAACAGAAGAATTGGCCCTAGTGAGACAGGTCCCAGCTTTCAGCAACATAAAACCACCACACTAACCCCAGATTTTTTCCTCTTCACTCCAGAATTGCTGTGTCCATCTGCAGTCCTCCTTTTTCCCTCTCCTTCCCTGTTCCAGAGCCACCCGTGCTCTCAGCCCCTATGTCTCCATGCACTTGTCCATGGTGTTTCAGCCTGAGCTGCTTTGTTCCATATCATTTCACGCTGCACCATTCCTGCCAGCTCCACGCTCTCGTGGGAGGAAGACGGCGCTGGTAGACGTTGTGGTGATGCTATTGCATGTCAGGAGCCATGCAATCAGAGGCAGAGGTTCACCAAAGGGCCAGGAGGGGCTTTCTGGGATGTGGGGACTGGCGATGTGCCAGTCTGGTGGAGCTGATTAGGGAGGTGTGTGCAGGTTAGTGGTAGGAGAGATCGGTGTGTGGATCTAGGGGCTGCTGTGGCATGCAGGGGCTGGGATGGGTTACTTTGGTCCGTGTGGGAGCACTGTGCAGAGCGGCAGTGAGGAGGTGATGTGCATGTTGTGAGGGACCCTGCGTGGGGTACGAGGAGAGGCTGCAGCGCAGGACCCTCGGGGAGCCTGGCATGGTGTTGAAGCTCTGCCGATGGCCAAGCAGGGAGAGGCTCCGGCTGCTGAACATGTTATGCCAAACATAATTAGAAGCCTAATTTGATAAGCGATACAGATCCCTCCTCCCAAAGAGCAGAGGAACAGAAATACTGATACCTGGAAAGCTTTTTCAGTAGGGTAAGAAGAATATAGTATGTGGAGCTCCAAGCTATGTGACAGGAGATTTTGATGCCGTTTCCAACTCAGACACCTGTGCGACCTTTAATATTTTGCTCTCCGTAAAATGGCCTTACATCCCTTAGCTACAGGGAAAGTTTCAGACTAAAAACCCTTTTAATGACAGTGATCCACTCAGGCAGTATAGTAATGAAAGCTGTACAGTTGTAAAGGTAGACAAGTGAGAGTCCAGGTTCCAGTCCTGTTAAGGAAAAAATGGTGGTAAAATTCAATGCCTTTAGCTAATCTCTTCTTGTTTGGGGGTTTTTTGGGGGTTTTTTTTGGTTTTTTGCATGGAAGGCAGTGGAGAAATGGTTGGATGCACTCATTGTGCCATGTAGACAAAGGCAGATTGAAGAGATTATTTATTTAGGGAAGTCTTTTTAAAGGGAAAACAAAAAGAAAAAAGAAACAGTAAAACATTTGCCTCCTATCAAAATCTGATGGTTTGCATACTTAATTCCCATTTGTGCACCTGAAAATCTTTTTCTTTATTCCTATACAGAGGGAAATATGAAAAAAAAAAGTATTTCTTTACCAGTGTTCCTGTCTTTGTTTTCTGACAATGTCTGAAGATTGAATGCCCATGTTTTCCCTATTAGTCCGGTGATACAATTAGCTATCAAAACCAGACTTGGAGTCATCTATGCTGCATCTAATGGACCAGGGAGTAATTCCTTTCCCTGTGTTAACAGGAAGTACTTTTAAGGGCAGAGATACTCTATCTTGTGCTGGAAGATATGACAGTGAACACTTCTCAGTTACCCGGAGGCTTCCTCTCACTAGAATAAGTGACTAGAATGGATTCTTGAATTGTTCCCAAACAGATAGTTAAAGCAGCTGTCTATAACTCTGTAAATACCACAGTGTGCATTTGTATTTCAAGCTCAGGTTGTATTTCTAAAATCCATTACAATCTAAATTTTGAACCTGCATTCAGGCCCAGGAGGTTTACTCTCTCCTAAACCCCTTAGCAAAGCTACAAGAATCTGTCTGTGGTGAGTAGCTGGGGGCAATAAAGATCAGTGTACTGCAGTGCTTGGTGACACAGTATTTAAACACTATTCTCCAGTGCAGTGAAGCTTCAATAAACGCCAAGCATTGTTAGCAGACTTGGGAAATTCAGGATCCTGAATGCTAAATAGGAAGGAGGACAAGAAGGCAACAGATGTTAGTATGTGTAGGAACGTCCCACGAAACCTCCAAAGACTTGACAGCTACGGTATTCACCGTTATGTAAATACTGCAAAAATTATACTTATTGTCTGTGCTTTCTTTCACTGTCACTTAAAAAAATTATGCATTATATCACTGGCAAGATCTTACACTAAACTCTATTCAAAAGTTGACATAGTATTCTAAGGCAAATATACCTTATAATATTTTTCTGGTAACAGCCTAATTTCACACAAAGTATTTGTTATACTGTGTTATAGTTCAGGCACATTTTGATTGAAATGGGGCAAAAAGGTTGAAATTTTTGTCTGCTATGATTATAATGATACTGCTGTGTTGTAAATGATTTTTTGGGCAGCTTTCCAAAGTTGAAATGATAATTCTATCCGTGTTTTGTTTCTGTTGTACAAAAATTGAAACATTTATTTTTTTGTGGAAAAAAAAGCCATAAAAATATACTATACATACAAATTCCATCAAGCAGTGATTTGTGGAAAAGCTGTGTTCAAAGAAGATTTGCTGTATTAAATTCAGTTGATCATCTACCGTTCTTACACTTACAGCTAGTTTCTCAATGAAATGCATGAAATTATTTCCATTCTGTGGAAGATGGCAGCCTCTTAACGTGGAAGGCTATAAAAAATGCAGGTGTCTTGACCTCTACCCTGACACAACCACCTTTTTGGAAGAGAGAACTCGTCTCTGCAGGTGAATAATTCTGCTGAGGTCAAAGGCTCTTTAGAACTATTACTGATTATTGGTGTGTTTGCAATGCTTGTGGGCACTTGTCATGGGCAAGTAATTGAAAGTGGGAATGTGAGCAAAGTCAGAATAAGAGAGACTAACCCTTCTCAAAAACTTTCGATTTGATGATTTCATCTAGTGGTGATGAAACATTTTATTGTCCCTATTTTCTCAACTACCTTTCTGAGCTGGAGCCTACATAAGAAAGGACTAAAGTGTTTGGATCATTTCAGAACAAGGGGAGTCTATAAAATCTCTGAAACAGAGCATTAAGTAATCTTTCCCTTCAGACCATAATGTAGCAGAGTTCTTGTGGTTTTGAGGATAGTACACCTTGACCTTAATTCTTGCATTTTTTTCTCGATCAAACAAGTCTGGGCAAGCCTTGTACACTGGATCTCTAAAGATCGAGGACCTGAGGCATTCAAGACTACTCTCAGTCTATCATTTCAAGGTACTGTCCACTCCTCTCTTTCTGCAGTTCCTTTGCTGCTTGCACTTCTCTAGTCATGTTCCACAATCATTGGAAGGTTTTCTTCCTTTGAACTAGGACTGACTGCATATTTCTAAGAGATTTGCAATGCAGGAATTAGGCCTATAGGTGAAGAAATGTGAACATTAGGCTGATAAAGCAGACTGCAAATATTCATTATTTTCAATTATAATTTCATTATTCCATTTTGTAGACTTTAGGACTGGGATAATCAGTGAGTGATAATCAATGTCTGCTAAGATCTATTCATCATTGGATTTGTCATGAAATTTCATGACAAAAAAATATAACAGTACTCCTTTAATACATTCAGGAGGTTATACAAAGACTTACTGCTTTGGTTGCTGCCCTTTCTGTGCGTGACTCACAACTCTTGCAAAGAATTGGTTCAGAGCCTGGTCACACCACTTTTTCAGAGAAAAACTCAGGGCATGAGAAGACACAAAAGTTCTTAGCTGTAAATTCTAGACTTACTTGATAGCTGGGACTTCTTATAAACTTTTGCTAATTAATTTTCATTTGTAAAAACAAAAGAGTAAGGCCAATGGCCCACCTAGCCTTGTAGCCTCTCCACATCAGTGCTAATACAAGATGCTACTTAGGGAGAGCATGTGTGACTGGCCAGTATGTGGTCTGCTTTACTTGTACCTTCCCAGCTCCCAGAATCATTGGATTAGGGGTTTTTGAGGGTATGTCCCTGTCTCTTCCCTTCACTAGATGTTTATGGACTTGCTGGAGCGTGTCCAGAGAAGGGCAACGAGGCTGGTGAAGGGTCTAGAAAACAAGTCTTATGAGGAGCGCCTGAGAGAACTGGGGCTGTTTAGTTTGGAGAAGAGGAGGCTGAGGGGAGACCTTATAGCTCTCTACAACTACCTGAAGGGAGGTTGTAGTGAAGCGGGTGTTGGACTCTTCTCCCAAGAAACTAGTGATAGGACGAGAGGGAATGGCCTCAAGTTGTGTCAGGGGAGGTTTAGATTGGACATTAGGAAGAATTTCTTTACTGAAAGAGTGGTTAGGCATTGGAACAGGCTGCCCAGAGAGGTGGTGGAGTCGTCAACCCTGGAGGCGTTCAAAAAAGGTATGGACGTGGCACTGCAGGGCCTAGTTTAGGAGTCATGGTGGTGTTAGTTGATGGTTTGACTTGATGATCTTAGAGGTCTTTTCCAACCTTAATGATTCTATGATTCTATGATTCTATGATTGTTCAATGCATTTATCAGAGGGAAAATTCCATTTCCCAGGTATTATCTTTTTATTACATGCATGTACAAGGAATGTCACTATCAGAGCCTCTAGAAATATTAATATAATTAATAGTAATTTGTTATGCAATCCTTTAATAGGTTTTCTAATAAAGGTACAAAACTCAAATATAGCACCTGCCTGTTTTCTATGTACAAGTCTAAACGGAAATGGTTTTAGAGCATACTTCAAGACCATGTTGAAAGAATGGTTTAAGTAGGAACTTTGTGCGAAACCAGAGATAGTCAGGGAAGTCTGGAGAGGGTCAAGGAAAGACCTAGAGTTTTATACTGGGATATTTGTGCAGTGGGTTATGAATGTTGGCATTCCTCTGCTCTGGAAGAGTCCTCAGTCCTGATTTGAAGTCACCGAGCTAAGGGGCTCTTGTGAAGGAGCATTCCTCCCCATCACCCTGGTGTTCATGACAATGTCCCTAGTATCACTCCCGAGGATGATGCATAACATGTTGCTGGTTAGACTTTGAACCATTGATCTCTACACTCTGAGCCCATCTGTCCAGTCAGTTGTCCACCACATCATGGTCTGCTCATCTAATATATTTCTCTCCAACTTATTTTACCTAAGTAGTCCCTGGCTTCAACCTCCTCTATTGTGTGCACCTTTCTCCTCCAGATCTTGCTACGAGGCATGGAGACATGGGAGGCCTAAGGACAGACCTTTCCAGTAAATAATGAGGCAAGAACCTTATCTGTTCCCGTGTTCCTCTTCGCTAGGCTGCCTGTCCAGCTCACCCACAGGCTCATGTTTTCCTTGGTTCTCTTTTTGCTGCTGATGTACGTGCAGAAGCTCATCTTGTTGCCCTTTCACAACCTTTGCCGGTTTCAGCTCCAGCCAAGCTTTGGGTTTCCCAGTTTCAACCCTGTACCAACAATGTAATGCCACTGCTGTGCTTAAAAAGCCTATCTCATTGCCCTCTCCCTTACATTGAATGTATTTTTAAAATATGAATTTTAAGGCATACACTTTTAGAGATTTCTCTCACATTTAGTCTCTCTTCTGAGCTTTTTTTGTGTGTACATAGAGAAGGTTTTCTTACCAAACCAACTATGAGAGTGTCTTGCTGGTTTTTTTCTCTTCTTTTAATCAAAGCAGACATTCTCATGTGCACATTTGACTGATATTAGGGTGTTAAGGAGAAAAGTTTTTATGAATTTCAATAAAGTTTTGGCACTGAATTCTTCTACTCTATTGGAATCAGAATATGAAGCTGGCTAAAATTCTGTAACTGGTTGACCCACCCAAATGGGACTGCTGGAAAAGCAGTGAACAGCTCTGAAAGGTATTATTGGAAAGCCTTGTAAAGCATTTCTCTGTTGAGAGAACTGGCATTGATTTTAATAGGAATCCCATGTAAGTTGGATTAAAAGATCAGCACTCTAATAACTATTTCCATAGTAAGACAGAGTAGAATTAAAAAACAGGGCACAGACAGTGCTTCTGAAATTCCCATACTTCACACTCTCCAGAGGGAAGAAGGGTGTCAGGGAAGAAAATATATGGAAAAGCAAACGCATAAATTCAAACACAAATCTTATTTTTAATTGAACAAGGTTTTTATTTATTTGTTAGATTTTTTTTTCCTGGGTTTTTTTGTTTATAGCTGCAGGCATATACTAAAGCCTTGCTTTCAGCATGGCCATAATCTGAATACAGAGTTATAGGGTTTATTATATGCCTGTTCCTCCACTCCCTCAAGCAGTCCGCAAAGTCTAAGTAGAATTCTGCTTCCTTACTGTATTTTTCTGTGATGCCATGACCCTCAGAGGGCAGGATCGCAGCTCTGCTTTCTCTGTGTAAGCCAATAGATGAGGTCTAATCTGACAAGATAGATACACTCAGTAAACTGGGGTAGCAACAGCATCATCATTTTTCTGTATGTTCGGGCATCCTTTTAAGCCTTCACTTCTGCCTCTCTTACCTGCTACCGCTGTTGGGCAAAGCAGCTCTGCAGAGTTCTATTCTGTACTGGGCTTTGTGCAACAAAATTACATTCTTAGGAAGAGAAAACTTTCATTTATCTTAATTTTCTGAAAGCAGCCATGTTCTATCCCAGTAATATCAGTTATGGAAATAAGCTGATCAGTACTGATCATTGCAAGAGGATTTTTAGAAAACTTGGACTTCATTTTGTCAAAACCTTCTCTCCTTCCTCTGAGATACATTTGGTTCTGTATCTCCGTAGTCTTGAATTTCTGAATTAAAAAATCAGTCATCAGGTACAGTTATCATTGCATGTTTTAGTGAATCTTGTGCTGGCTTTAATGGCACATCTGTTTTAAGATTTCTCCATTATGCATAATGTACTGTAGAGATGTTAAGCCTAAATCAGATTGAATAACCAGTTGTCTGGCTAGGGAAAAGAAGGAACTCAAAACCACCATTTTCTATAGGAGTAAAACACAGTGAAACAGTTAAGATACATTCAAAATATAGAAAACATGCAGTTTGGGAAAGTTAACTAGGGAGAAGGGAAGAAAAGAGATATCTCTTGTTCAATATACCGCTGTCCTGCTAAGCAAGAACAATGCGACCATGATCATAAACATCTTAATTGCTCCCCAAGTACATATTACAGTGATGACCTGCATCCATACTCTCATAAGAATACAACAGTATATTGTTGTCTCTTGGGAAGCCACAGTTTTGTTTTTTGTAGATGTGTTGCTATAGCTACACATCACAATTAATGAAGTTTTCTGAAGATGGGCAGTCTTACCCATTCAAGCTGTAAGTGAAAACAATCCTTGTTTCTGGCTTTAGCCTCCTCACCTCCCCAGGAATACTGCCCGACTTTGTTCTTTATTGCATTCATTGTCATGAGAGAAGACATATAGTTGTGGCTACTATTTCTGTTTCCAAACAGAATAGTAGGTAAGAAACCATGCGCAAAGAAGCCATTATTGTTCAAATATATAACAGTAATAATAAAACTCACAACAGTAAGCCTAAATTTGCTCTGACTGTTAATTGTTTTGCTCTCTCCCTGTACCTCTCCGGTTCTCTGAGGGCTCTAGGCTACTGGAAGGACCCATAGGTCTGCAGTTTCAGCGATGGCCTTTTTCCTAATATGGCCTATCTGGGCAGAGTGGGGGTAGTTTGTCTCACGGCATCCTGAAGTGGGAGTGCAATAACTGTGCTTGGTAGCACTGTCAAAAATACAACTTCTTGGGCAGGATAGCTGCAGAGATTAGGGGTAGGCACTTCTGTCCTGTAGCCTTCTGCAGGGGTGTGAAAATTCACCCCCATAAAACAAGGGGTCTCAACTGAAACTGCAAAATCCTTGTGCTTCATTCACTGGGAGGTGAAAAGAGTTCCCACTGTTAAATACTAAGTGTTTTGCTGCCAAACTTCTGTGGTTCCCTTGGACAATACACGGCAAGAGAGAGAATCCAAGGCAGCATTTCATGCACCCTTTCACAACAGTTAGCGACATTCAGGCATGTGCACCAGCACGTTGTACATGGGCAATAACAATGCAGCAAGGTTGTTGCCAGGGTTACCACAACCTGTCAAAAAAACAGAAAACAAAAGTGAAGGAGCCACGCTGCCCAGCATAATTCCTGTCAAGCGTGTTGCCTCACATGCTGCCTTAAGCTGCAATAGAAAAAAAGGCAAGTCTTTGACAGGCATGCAAAAAAGAGAGCTGTGTCGTAGCTTACAGCTTAGTGTAGGAGGCTACTGATCTGCAGATTGGAAAGACGCCAAATACCCATCCCTAGAAGTGAGATCACAGCTATTGGATACCTGAACGGAACTATCGCAGCTAGAGAAATCATTCTCTAAAAAAAAGAAAAAAAGTGCTAGACCACAAACATAAAGTCCAGAAATCAATAACTGGAGAAGTCAGCATTGCAATCTCCCTTTTTTTTCCCCTTCTTTTTTTTCGTTTCTTGAGAAGTATTAAAATGCCTTTCTTATTTTGTAAACCATAATTGCATTTGCTGTACCTTGGCTGCATTGCAAGGTTAATATAGAGATGTACTCTAGACAGGCAGTCAAAAAGATAATAAGCCTTCATGAAAAGAAGACTCTTTATCCATGATTGCCACTGCATCACATAAGAGTAGGAGAAAGACATCTTAATTCTTTCAAGCAACAACTCCCTGATACTGACTTCAGAAATTCAGGAATAAAGTGGCAAAAAATTGTCACCTACTAGCAGTTAATAAAATCTCCAAGCAAATCCAAACTGCTGAATCACCAGTTACCTCTGTAAAGCACTGAATTAGACCAGTGAATCCAATTATCTCCACTGACTTTAAGGGGACTTCGATGACTAGCTTGCAGGCTTACAGAACAGATATCTAAACCTGGGTGAGATGAATCCCACACTGAGACTTTAAAAGATGAATAAAATCTAGTTGATAAGGTAATTTGATATCTGCCAGTCCATGACATCATCCTTATTTCTTTAGCTTACAGAAAAATATAAGGTTTTTGTTCTAAACACAATTCTTTGTCCCAGGCAAAAGTTCAAATTATTTGTTTTTTTACAGGACTCAAAGGGCACAAGGGTAAGTTTGGGTTAATAGGTTGATATTTCCTTGATATATCTTTCCTTCTTTAGAAATCTTGGACCTCTTCTTCCTCCCTGTGCTATCCTAACCTGATAATACAAAATTTTTTTCCACCTGTTTCTGGAACAGATGTAAATATTGTGTAAGCAAAGGGAAAAGTGCCATTCACTCGCTACAGACTTCTGCTTAACTGACAGAAAAAAAGACAGTAATATCTGATTTTTTACTTAAATTAATGAAATCCAAGAGTGACACTGAAATCTGCTTTTATTTCTAAGGCTTCACAAAAGAATTTTTCCTCTCAGTACTAACGGATCATGCCTAGTATAATATTTTTCTTTATTTTTCTCCAAGCAACAGTTAGCATGATAGATGAACACAGGAGAAAGGAGAGAAAATGATGCTCTCAGGAAATCTGACGAACAATACAATCACTCTGTGCCTGCAGGAAAGGAAAGTCTATGAAGTTTCTTTTCTATTGTACATGTATTTACTGGCAGCAGATTCAGTGGCTTTATTTTATCTTTATTTTTCATTTTGAACTTGGGAATATTTGAAGCTGGGAATGTGACTGAGAGATAGCACTGCACAAAATACAGAGGCATGCAAAACTTCCTGTATCTGAAGCTCCCCAGAAATCTTTGTCAGAGGCCTCTATCTGGGAGAAAAGCAGAAGAGGTCATGTCCTTACTACATTGAAGGTCAGACTGGTCATAGACTGGTAGATTTTCAAAAGGGGTTGATATACATCTTCCCTACATGATAATGTGTGAGATAGATAGCTTCCTGAGATGGTGCAGCTAAGATATTTCTGAAAGCCCAGCCAGTATCTCTGAACAGACATATGCAACACTGTCATATGTATGTATTAACTCTTTGGAGTAAGGTCACATATGACTGACATCGTTCAGCAGTATGTCACGCACCTTGAACCTAAAGACTTTCAGTAGGAAATAGCTGCTCAGGTGCCATAGTTTAAGTTTTCGTGGGTAGCAAGCAATGTTGTTGCCTATCCTACAGCACTATTTCGTGAACAATGGTGTCTTCATCTTTTTGAAATAACACCTGCTGAGTATTTCACACAGTTGTTACCCTCACGGTTTTCATTTACTACCCAAATATGAATGCTCATTTATTTTTTGTATTTCACTCCTTGTTTGCTTGCTTGTGTTAGAAGGTTGCCATTTTTTTTTCTGTTTCCATGACCCACTTTCTGATACCTTCCTGAGCCCTTGAGTCATTCTTGAGATGCATTGGCTTAGAGCATTATAAAGATAATTTATTCATATGCTGTTCCTTACAATGCTTTAAAAAATGGCTGCCAGATTTCTTATTGAAGCCTCAGAAGGAACTGAGCCCTCTGGTTTGTTCTGCATTTGTACCATGTCCTGATCTCAGAGCATTTAGGTGTTATCTCAAAGCAAATATAATGCACTCTTCTCACTATGCTACCTTCCATTTTACTACAAAGTAGCTACAGGAACAGATCAGTTAAAAAGCTACTTCTAGTTGACAGAGGTATCTTGATGTAGCACATTTGGGATTAAAAGAATAATTAGAAATATATCAAAGAGAAAAAAATCACCATGGTGTTGCTGGCAGTATCAGACTCAAAGGCAAAGTCTATGCTAGTAAATTAACCATAGCCATGGAACATCCCTGCATTGTCCATGCATTGGCCTGATACTGTCTCTAAGTAGCTTGATTGGTCCCCGATATGGTTTGGCTTATCAGCTCACACTTTCTCAGACATGTCTCGGGGAGTTGGAACAGGTCAGGAACCATTCCCCACAGACAGATGTATGAAGCCATCCAGTTTTGGAGAGCGAGTTCAACAGCATGAAACTGAGCCAGTCCCTCCCTCATCTTGGTGCCAGAGATGTGCCTCAGGCACATCTATTTACCAAAAGAGACATAGTCTGTGTGTGCAGGAGAAAGTCCTTGGTTTTTAAATTTCCTTACCGTGGCTTGAACGTTGCAATGCCTCTTCCAGATGGTAGATATGGTGTTGTTCGGTACTCTTGACCAACTGTACTTAGGAGAAGAGAAACTTCTGGTATAAACTAGTTCTGACAAAGCTTGACAGGCAACTTGTCTGTGAGGAGAAACAGAAAGGTTCAAGACATTATTAGGTTGTTTCTATTTTGGAAGCATAATGACGGGAAATTAACAAATGTATGTCATGTCACTACCTGCAGTTTAGGCTAGTTGAAAGAACAGTATATTTTCACCAAGATTTTTTTTTTTTTCCCTCTCTGAAAGCAAGCTGGACTCTGGCTCTGTGGCATATTAAGAAAGGTACAAAACTTACCTATAAATGGCATTTTTCCCCTTTTTCTTTGTCCATAGAAAGCAGGGAAGATGTTCCAGCAAAAGGGAACTACCTTTATCTTTAACATTTCATCTAACATTAAAAAAAGCAGATGGATTCTCCCAATCAAAAAGTTGTTCCCAAACAAAACACTTTTTTTAATCTCAAAAGATTTCCATGTGATTATTTTGCTCAACTGTTTTTTGATCGTATTACTTATGTACACATTCAACTCAACAAACACTTGAATTTTTAGTTGATCTAAGCCGCACCTGAATTTCTCGGCTGTTACAAAAGAGTACAATATAAACTAGGGGTTTGGCACAGAATTTGATGAAGCTTTCTGCAGAGAGCCTGGATGGAACTTTGGCTAATAGCAGGAGCTACTGCACTGTCTTCACCCTCTTAATACCGTAATTCACACCCAGCCAAGGGAATATGTATTATATTGCAGATAGAAAGAATATCACATTTAAGATAGATAGAGAACTCAAAAGGAAGATGAAGGTCACTGGAAAGACAGTTAAAGTTCTTCTCTAAATAAGTAGCCATGCACTTAAAAAGTCTTGCTGGAAAATTAGGATATCCTCTGGAAAAGAAAGACAAACTGTGGCTGTTGAAAGATACACTACATGTGAATTTTCTAATTCACCCTCTTGTGATATATTGGTATGTGCAGGAAATTGTCTCTTATTGTATTTTTGTTTAGCTTTTTTAGTTGCTACTATAGGCACTTGAGTTTGTATTTTTTAGGTTCTTTGTGGGAATGATAAATTAACAAATTATAAAACCAGAAAAAGCTATTCACTGCAGTACAGTTCTAAAACTCTCAGGGGAAAATAAATTTTAAAAAAACCCCTTTTAGTAGTGAGGTTTTGAGAAATACAGTGACAAAACCTATTCCATTTTCCACACACTCTTTGAATATTAACAAAAATTCAAGAGTATGCTGGAGTTTGATAAATACAAAGATGATAAAAAGATATGAGAGATTGTCCGTGTTCTTCATTGACCACTCTGTTTCAGCCTCACTATTCTAACTAGAT
>WAAD01020973.1:29114-105273 GCA_013389945.1 Fregata magnificens | reverse complement strand
AAAAAAAAAAAAAAAAAAAAAAGGGTATACTTACCAGAATAATTACAGGAATATGGTCCTTCTGAGGCCCAAGGGCTATGGACTAATCGTGTAATAAATCCCAGACAGTGGGAAAAAGGCTACCAACTCCTGAAAAACTGAGGTCTTCTTTTCACTGCATGAACATTTAAAGACAATTTTCAAGTGATAGACAACAAGGCTGAAGTGTTTTTTGAAAGTGCCTACAAATGTTTATTCATGGATGCTGTGCACTCTCCACAGCTATGCAGGGAAAACAGCTTATACATATGCAAATAGCACTGAACTCTGCATTTCTATGTGAAATTACTTGATTGGCATTTCAAATCACTGTGTCTCATGTAGTTATGAGAATTGTTCAATTGCCTCTATTTGAAAATTCAGCCTTAAGGCACATTTTTGCTAAAAATAAAAGTATATCCTAGTGTCCTCTGTCAAACTTTGCTTTCTTCCCAGATTCTTTAGCAATACCCTATATGCTACTTGATTGAGTTTGTCCCTGTAGAGAGGTAATTGTGTTACAATTGTAAGGCATGTATTTCTTTTGATGTAGGAGCCCTTTACAATGAAAGACATTAAACATAAATGACAGTATAATCCAGCCTTGGTTGCAATAAATTATTCATTTTTTTCTTGAGTACCTGGATTCTAACAATTGAAGAACTTTCCCTCTTCCTGCAGAAGTCTCTAGTTTCCCAGCCTTCTTGGTGCTGTTCCTTGATCTTAACCTTATAATAAGAAGGACAGTTCATTACTCAACAGAATGTAAAATTATGTTGGCAGTTCATGTCTTTGTCCTGGCAATTTATGAAATGTAGAGGTTAGACAACATTGACATCTGGGGTGGGGTTCATCTCACAGAGCCACACATCTAAGCTTGGGTGCTTATACTCAGAGGAGAACTAGGGTTCTATGAAGGTGTCCCTACTCAGGTCTCTAGAGCCATTTGAGACACCGTGGTGTATCAATGACATGATACACTGGTGATAAATATGGCAAAGGACCAGTGGGAGGTCTGTTTCCTTCTGTAGAAGCAGCTGGAGTCCAGGCAGGATACCCTATCGTAGATACCTACCTGCAGGCAACTGAATCAAGTTTATTGGCAATAAAGTCAATAAAAACGGTGAAGGGACTTAGCTGACCAAAGATGGTGCCTAATTTCTCTGAGTGAGCAGTCATTTTTCTAGATACCATGGCTACATTGACCAGCTCTTCAGTGATTATAATGGTAACTTAAGCATCTTCATGCACTTGTAGGTAAGGAAAAGTAGGTTTCTTCCTCTGACAACTGAAACCCACCCCCAATGCCTTTGCAAAAAATCTCCAAAATAAAGCTGTCAGATAAGAAATGCAGGCACAAAAATACATATTAATGACTGTCCACACAGGTGCTTTACTTTTCTTAGCTGTTTTCCAACTGTCTTTACTTGTAGCTCACGAAACTTCAGCAAACACAAAGGATGAAGTAAGCATTAATTTCCTTGACACTTTATATATATATATATACCCATGCTCAGTTTTTCATAGAAATAAAGGATGACTTTTATCTAAGTGCTGTTACATTATATTTGGCTACAGCCCACCTGAAACCTGATCCAAATAGTATCCATGGCCCAAGTTCTTCATATCCAGCTTTTTCTTAAGAGTCATTGAAAGTCAATTAGAAAGAGTACTCAATCTACTGATAGAGACATTGTCATGGAAATATGTCTTCTTCAGCCTAATAGCTCAGTGAATTATTACTGTTACTATTGTTAATCATTTTATGCAAAATATTTTTATTCACAGATGTCAAAGTACAATAAGAAGGTGGCCAAGCTTTACCATGGAATGAGTCATTAAAAATATTTATTTAATGATTTTTACCCCTCTTTCTTCAGCTAATCAGTAAAGAAGTCTGCAAAATCCTGTTGCTTCTAAGTTATTTTATATCATCTTCACACCAAACACTCACAAACAACTTTGTTTTCATTAATTATGGGACCTTCAGTTATTAAGTCTGTGAGTCCAAGAAGACTATGCTTATTATCTTGACAGTCTTGCTCCAACAACTTGATCCTCAAAGATTAAACCACAGACCTTTGTGAGGATTTATGTACATGCAGAAAACTTGCGGCAGCAGTTGTACCTTCTGAACTTTTCATTCATACTGTGTTGTATGAAAAATCTTTCTTGGAAGTTGTCAGCAGCATTTTGCCTTTTAAGAAGAGATCCTGACCAAGCTTTTTACTTACCGGACTTGAGCAGAAAGAACATGCAGAGACTCAAAGGCTGGCAAAGCATGCTAGGAAGTGTTTAATAAGCAGCTTTCCTTTAGTAGAAAAGGATTAGGGAATAGAGGAGCTGAGGGCAGATAATTGTCTCTGAGATGCCAAACAGCAATCAGTAATTGGTGTCAAAATAAAATTGAGTATAGACCTATTTGAACTAAAAATATTCTTAAGCTTTCCTTGCTACCTGCTAATTGGTCTTTTATTGTATAATGTTCACTAGAGATCAACATTATGCTGCAGTCTGCTCATAAGTTAATTCAATCAGCAGAAGTCCCTCTTAGGAGGCCACAGAGTGCCATGGTTCCATCTATCATGCTTCCTACAACCCAATGTCAATCCAACTACCTTTAGCTGTTCTTGGACTGGAGATTATTGTTCCTTGTTGACATACTTCATTTACTTAAGTAGGATGATGTAATTTAAAGAGTTATCTATTAATCAGGTTGAAGAATACATTGCAATTTGGCGCAATTGTATCAGTCTATGATGTTTACCTATATGTTTTTTTATTAATATATTATTTGTGGCATTGGTATAGTTCAGGCTTGCTTGCCAATGTTACTGAAAACCATCTTTCAGGATTCATTATTGGAATGCTACAAAATTACTCTCTTCTGTCTTCTTCCCAGTTTTCTATAGGCTTTTCACATGTTACAGACTACACATCGTCTTTGGACATTTAAACATTGCTATGGTGTGGTGGGTTGACCTTGGCTGGATGCTGGGTGCCACCAGGCCGCTCTGTCACTCCCCTCCACAGCAGGACAGGGTGGGTTGACATAAAGACAGGGAGACATCATTCACTAATTACCGTCACAGGCAAAACAGTCTCGACTTGGGGAAATTAGTTCAATTTATTACCAACCAAATCAGAGTAGGGCCATGAGAAATAAAACCAAATCTTAAAACACCTTCTCCCTACCCCTCCCTTCTTCCCAGGCTCAACTTCACTCCCAAGTTCCCTACCTCCCCCCATGAGTGGCGAAGGGGAACGGGGAATGGGGGTTGCGGTCACTTCATCACACATTGTCTGTGCTGCTCCTTCCTCCTCAGGGGGAGGACTCCTCACACTCTTCCCCTGCTCCAGCGTGGGGTCCCTCCCATGGGAGACAGTCCTCCATGAACTTCTCCAACGTGGGTCCTTCCCACGGGCTGTGGTTCTTCACAAACTACTCCAGCATGGGCCCCCTGTTGGGTCACAAGTCCTGCCAGCAAACCTGCTCCAGCATGGGCTCCTCTCTCCAAGGGTCCACAGGTCCTGCCAGGAGCCTGCTCCAGTGTGGGCTTCCCACAGGGTCACAGCCTCCTTTGGGTGCGTCCACCTGCTCCAGCATGGGGTCCTCCACGGGCTGCAGGTGGATATCTGCTCCACTGTTAACCTCCATGGGCTGCAGGGGGACAGCCTGCCTCACCATGATCTTCACCAGGGGCTGCAGGGGAATCTCTGCTCTGGCACGGGGAGCACCTCCTTCCCTCCTTGTTCACTGACCTTGGTGTCTGCACAGTTGCTTCTCTCACATATTCTCACTCCTCTCTCTGGCTGCAATTGTTGCGCAGGGTTTTTTTTTCTCCTCCTTCTTAAATCTGTTATCACAGAGGCACTACCACCATCATGGAAGGGCTCAGCCTTGGCAAGCAGTGGGTCTGTCTTGGAGCCGGCTGGCATTGGCTCTATCAGACATAGGGGAAGCTTCTAGCAGCTTTTCACAAAAGCCACCCCTGTAGCCCCCCTGCTACCAAAACCTTGCCACGCAAACCTAATACATATGGTCTTGTATTTTATGCTGGAATACACTGCAAACTACTTTCTGAGAACTAACAATGGGATCATTTGCATGGACTTATACTGTCTACACATTGGGGAGATTTTTCTGCTAGTGAAGCCCAAGTTAGGGTCAGTGCTGTTTTGCTGCAGCATGAGTGAAGATGGTATCAAGAACTACAACAATGCAATTGTTGCAGAGGACAATATCACACCTGATACTCTACACATTTCAAAGGAAAGAAAGATTTCCAGATATTTCATAATATTCTATTACCCTGAAGTGTGACCAAATTGAGTATTTAGCAGAAGAAGGGATAGGCCTCACTCTCATTATAGTCCATTATTAGTTAAAAAAGTGCTATATTTGTTAAAGAAGTCTTCCTAGAAATATGTAAATATTGACTCAATCAATGTGTGTATTCATATAAGAATTGCACAAAATGCCATTGTTGTATAGTGATGAAAAGTGAGAATTTGGCTCTGTATCTGTGACATCAGTTAGTACACTATTGTAACAAGGCAGATTAAATTTGTACCATCACAGCGTTTTTTTCAAGTCTTTATTGAAAGAATATTCATTCTTCTGATATCCTTGTTCATCTTCCTGTTCTTACACTTATCTTTGTCACAAAAACAAGACATCTGAATTTCAATGCCTGACATGGGTTTATGAGGTATCACAGCATAACTAAGCTGTGTTGCTTTCACCTTTTCAAAATTCAGTGATTCAACTGGCTGAGGCTGTGGTTCCTTCTGGCAGCTGCCAACGCTGCAAGAAGAGAGGAGACCAGTCAAAGTCTACAATAAGTAAAAGGTCAGAGGAGTCAATGCATTGCTGTCCTTCAAGGGCTGTGTGAGGTTCTAAAAACCCATTCATGGGACATGAAAGGGAGAAAATAACTGTGTGATTCATTGACACATCACAGAACATGGAAATAGGAAACAGCACCAGCTTAACCATTTACATTTTGCTTTTACCTTGGCAATATTATGACCCTCTAAGGCTCTAATAGACAAATGGACAGATAAGCAGTCTTCCTGGTGATCATAAAAATGGGTTGGTTTCCAGTTATGAAAGCATTTTTTCTTGTTTTTTATTGTTTCTATCAAGTTTTACCATTGCATTTAGAAATACAGCTTCAGGCTGGAAGCTGTTCAGATGCTATGATGACAAGGCTTGGGTTAGTATCTGTACTCATCAAGGTTCACAATGATGGAAAACATTTTAAAGTGCTTATTAAGGCCATACATATTTTCTCTGTCTAAGACCTTTTCCTTCAAAAAACTAAAAAAAATCTGTAATTTTCTAACTCCAGTTCTAATTTTGTGATATCCCCTGATATTCCCAAACTCTTAAGTCATCTGATACATAGAGCTTGTAAGACCTGGCCCACCTCCCCAGCAAGCTTAATTTCCATCAGTTGAAAGCCACTGGGTGCAAAAATACATTGTCACTGTAGATGAGGAAAAATAAAAGCAAGAGGCTTAAACAGGGAGACTTTTTTGGTGCTAAGGCCAAACTTCACAACCTCTCTGCTGCCTTATCCAGTCCCTACTTGGTTGTAAACTCTAAGCATTTGAAATCACCCATAGGAAATAAAGAGCAGCTGCCAGTGCCAGGGAAAGGTGGCTCCCGCCCTTTCCAAACTGTCTGTGCTTCTGCGTTCACTCCTCTGTTTCCACACAAGGACAAGGAGCAAGTTGGTAGCCAGCTGCTGCTTGTGTGTTGCCCCAGATATAGGTTACATCCACTGCCCACTTCAGTGTGAAAGGCATCATGAGACACTTGCTGAGCCAGCTGAGCTCTGGAGAAGGGTTTAATGAACCAGAAAAGAAGCAGAGGACAGGTGGAACAGACAGCACAACGTAATAGAAGAGGACACTAGAAAAGAAATAGAGTGCAGAAAGTCACTTCAGAGCACACCATGTGCCTACCCAACCTCCTCTGAAGGCAATGCATCACTTGGTGAGGCTTAGCCATAGCTGCCCAGCTCCAGGTCAAGCTAGATGCCTGCAGCCCTGTATCTAATATTGTGGAAAATTTAGGGGGGGTAAATATGTCAACAGAGAGACAAACGAAGGAAAACTGTGAAAGAGTGAAAAGAGAGACTAACTTTTAGGCATTAAAAACATTCATATTTTACCTAGTGACTGCAATCAAGACAGGTTTTCTTGAGCTAGGTCGTGTGTAAATCCATTAAGAGTTTGATCATACCCCCAAAAAATTAAATTAAAAGACAACATACCTGGCAACAGAGTGCTATAAGGAAAGTAAATGATTTGTCAGAAGTTTCAGAGGAAGTCTGTTAGAAAGCCAAGAAATGAAATATCCATAATACTTTTCTTCAGAAAAGTATGGTAAATAAGGCTTGAATATTTGGACAGCTGTCATTCATGCTACATTAGGTACTGTGACTATGCAAATCTGTAGTGTACTGATGCTGGCTGTTGATGCTTCACTGCTGTCAAAGTTAGTGCCTACTAGTTGTTTAGGGTTGTCCAATAAGGCATGCAGTAAGAAGGAAAAAATGTAAAAAGAAAGAGACACCATAATTCAGTAAAGATTCCTGGAAAAAAAAAATCTATTAAATTTCACAGAAAAGTAGCAGAAGCCTCCACTTCTGAGGGAATTGCAATGATGCTGAAGGACATGGGAAATAAAAAAGTTAACAGAGGCTGCTGCAACTGGCAAGGAGAACAAAGTCTGGTGTCACCCCCATCAGCCAAATTATTTTGTACTGTTGTCTGCACAAATTTTTGTGTTTGCACAATGTTATGCTTTCTATTGATTCAAAACCTTCAAATTTTGTATTAAGCATTCCTTGGACTCACGCAGTGCTGGGTGTTTCTGGAAGTTATGGCAAAAGTGGATGTTCAGCTAGGATATGAAAAGGAAAAGGGTAATAAGGAACTCTGGAGTTGTCTGAACAGAAATCTCTATGCATGGAAGCAGCCTGAAGAAGGATTTGGAGAATATTCTGGGAAGTGCTGTCACAGAGTGAAATAGGGACTTGCTGATGGCATGGACAAGATTGAGGACAATTCAGCAAAAGTGACCAAAGCAAACAGTTTGCAAGTGTCAGAGCTGTGAAGATCCCTCTTAATGTGATGACAGAAGAGCAGCTTGGAGAAAGAGTCAGAGCCAATACTATGTCCTAATAGTTATTTCAGCAACACATCTTCAGCAGCACGAGGACTGTAAGCATCTCCTCAGTAAATTCGGAGCTTTCACACCAATCTGACTTCATTTCCAAGGGGTAAGTCTCTTGGGGCAAGGTCATCAACTCTGCTCCCGGGAAAAAATACCTTTTTTACAACGGTTGGAAGAAGAGATTTGTCTCTGAAAAAGGGAGCCTGCCCAAACTAAAGGAAGCTAGCAGATTGTGTGAAAAGGGCACCAAAGGAACCACTATCAAAGTGTAAGGACTGGGTAAATCAAAATAAAAGGCAGTAAGTATTACCTACTACACATAGAGAAGGAGGAATTACTTCAGGGTGTATACAAATTACAAATGATTGCCCTAAATCATTTTTCCACGGTGGAGCCATGGCAGTATTACCTTCTCTGCTCTCAGTCTATTACATTTTTAATTCTGAGCTCATGTTCAGGATCTCTTCAGATGGCAAAGCACCTGCTACCTGACTACACGGTGAATGAAGCACCATCATCTTAAAACAAGCTGAGCTTCTTTGATGAGATTTGCTGGGCAAATGCGATGAGCCCTTCATTGTAAAATCTCCTGAAGTTTACTTTTCATTAGTTACCTTTATTCAGCTGCATGAACCTGAGATTGAAATTTGTAAGGTGGCAGCTTTTGAATAAGTATCAGAATGGTTGCTTCTCTTCACACTTGCATACAAAAGCGCACACAAGTGTTTTTGGAGAAAACCTGTTCGTGTTTTGTGAGGGAGAGGCATCACATTGGTGAGCTTATCCTGGGATTTGAGATTTGCTGAATTTGAGACTTGCATAATCTGCATGGTGGATCTGTGGGATATACTGTTGAATTATTCGGGAGCTTATTGGATCTTGTCTTGGCTTTTGCCATGAACAGGTTATTTTAATGTAGGTAAACATGAGGCTTCCACTGAAATTTACATGTTTTTACATGGATAACCATAACATTCATTTATACGAGACTGAAGAAAAATGTCTTAGGAACATAAATTCAAACCTGAAAAGCACAACCCTTAAATAGAGCTAGGAAGTCACTTTTCATGCAGTCACACTACTATATACTTAGTAGCCACTGTCATAACTGGGACAATGAAGTAAGTGAATCATTGCTTTGTTCTACAATGAAAAATTTCTATTATTTTTCCATTTTGAAACTGCTGTGCAGGCCAATCTTTCCAAAAATAAAACTAAAGTAATGGATCCAACATTGCACACAGTGCTGAACGGTGTGGTTCCAGTTCCCACGATACTGCTGAGCAACTACTTATTAGAGTGAAACCCCCTATTTCTAGAATAAAAATTCTAGATAAAAATTAGGTTGGAAGAGACCTCTGGAGATCATTTAGTGCAATATCCTGCTCAAAGGATGCCTAAATTTGAATTTAGGTGAGGTTGCTCAGAGCCATAACAAGTTTTAAAAACTGCAGGTGGACATTCCACATTGATGGTATGATCAGATATTTCGCTTATATCATTCACACCTCAGGTAACTTGCATTCCTTCAAAAGTACTGCTCCTTGGAGATAAGTGCTCAGATAACTCTTAGGTTTGTTAATCAACACAAAATCAGAAGAACAAGCTAGGAAGATCAGAGGTAGACAGAAGTCAAAAGGTCCTGAGGAAGAAAGTGCAGATGAGGGCAGGAGCAGGCACAACAAATGAGGAAGCTACCAGGGAACAGAAGAATAAGTAAAATTTTCCTTTTATTGCCTGCATGTCCTTATAACTTGCGCTGCTGCTGAATTACTAGCTTTTTTAAATGCACAGACTGCTGGATACATATATCAAAATACAGTTTTCTGAATAACCAAGGCAGACCTTGGTCTGTTGAACTGTGTTACATGTTTAGGCTACATAAAGAAGAACACCTCTCACCTCAGTTGGTGTCTGCAGCTCCTTTTCCATTCTCTCTTTTCAAGTGAATTTACACAGCATAGTGACTCGGAGTTACTGAGGCAGGCTTGGATCCCTACTGAAAAAGAAATTTTTAAAAAGGCACGTGTATGCTGCAATTCAAACAGAGAGAGGGTTGGAATCTGCCAGCACAGGGATAAGCTCCCACCACTGGGACTCACAGAGGGAGAAGGGGTGTAGTGACTGCAGTGAAGGAGGGGTGTAGTCACCCACAAAGCCTGCCTGTCCAGAGTACGGAGCTGGGAACTGTGATCATGAAGGATATCGTCACTGGAATTAGAGGAGTTGCAAGCTCCAATAGAAACCTTAAAAGGGTACCCTTGAAGAAAAAAATGGTTTTGAAGTCGAGAGTGAAAGAGCTGGTATGGGATTTCAGAAAGGAGTCACATCATAGGAGTGCACATGGGAGGAAGGAATTATTATCCATGTAGTTAAGAAAATCCTGAAAGCCGACCCTAACTGAACTTCTGAGTGCTTCCATGTTTGACCATTATTTGATCACTCTGTATAAATAATCTTATTTGAATTTATAAAAGGCAGCAAATTCAAACTCTGAAACTCCATCCTTAACATCCGTCTCCTGCTGAGCCTTTTTATTTCCTCCCACATGGTACTTTGGATCAAAACACTTTGGAAAAGATGAGCAATAATATCTGAGCATGATGATAAAGAAAGAGATGCCTGTTCCCAAACTGACAATCAGGACTGTGTGTTTTTGTTCAAACAAAAGACATATTGGCTACTGTGAGACTCAAGAAGGCGGCTCTTAATGGTCCACAGGGGCTTTTGAAGAGTGTATAAACATGAAAAAAGGCAGTGACTTTGTTTAGCGAGCTAGAAATAATTCAACGGTACAGATGAATCATGTTACTTTGGCTGTAAGAGGAACAGAGGGGGTCTTACTAAGGAAGAATGCAATCAAAAGTCTTCTGCACTGAATTTTACTAAGCTGAAGCAATAATATTATTTCAAAACAGGTAGAAAACAAGGTTATATGCCACTTTTGCTGCAGTGTTGTATGCTTCTATGCCCAGAAACCCCCACAGTAGTGTTTGCTTATATATTTGGATAATTTAGAGCTCAGTTAGGCAGTACTCGGTAATTTTATCCTCAAGGCGATGATTTTTACCCCCAAAAGCTGCCTAGTAAATATTAGATAACACTTATGGAAGTATCTCATTTTAATATTTTACTTAATACCACAAACATTATTTTTTTATTTTCTCATTTTCTCATTTCTGTTCTTGTAAAGGCAATGATTGTTTCCAGTCCTCCTCTTTTACAATATTTATATATAGAACTAGTGTATTACCATTTCTATGGGAAGTAGAAGATGATGTATACAAGTTAATAATAAGATTCTCTGAGATGTGCCATTGCACATAATACTCATCTGACCCTCATGATGGAATAATCTCACATAACTTTATCCCTATAAAAGTTAGTTGGTTAGTTGTCTGGAGTCACTGGATAAACATAGGCAATTCCAGGAGACAATCTAAATTAATCTAATCCATTTTAGACATTTATCCTATGATGAAATAATTGTCTCCAGCAGTACCTCTGAGAATAGAGGGATTCAATATTTCAGCCTTTCAGACATCTAAATTTAGGTGAGGTGAATCCCTCCTTAGGACCTAATATGTCCTTTTATTTTCTTTTTCTACACGCTTTCCCATTTTGTGCCTCAAATTTTCCACTTATAAAAATTTCAAGTGCAAGAAACCATGGATCCATGATAACATGTTTTTTACATGCATAGTCATGACAGTCCAATGTATCTATGCTCACCTTTCAAGAGTTATTTAGGTCATACAATAATCTGCGAGGGAAAGTGGGAGCAACAGCATCAGAACCTGCCACTAAAAATATTTACATAAATAAAACATATATTTTCGTATGCACTAACTTTTCAACACTTGCCTTGCAGGAGCTTATTCTTTATTTTTCTTTACCTTTACACATATTTTTCAATGATATTTCAGTCCTCACACTCAGTAGCTAAGACAGAAGAGATGGAAGAGGTTAACTACTGCTTTTCATGCTGCTGCCATGATATTTTTGAGCAGCTTTGAACACTGGCATACCACTTTCTCTGCCTGACCCCTGCAGGGTCAGAGTTAGCTGTTGCCAGGTCATCTATGTTTCTGCCTTGCTCTTGCACCACAATGGGGGTTTCATACTATTTTCCTTTTTCCTGACCCTGACTACTCATCACGAAGGTGGAAATAATGGCCCTAACGGCTATCAAGTCCCTCCCCTGCTTCCCCATCTTCATGGTCAATGTGACTCTTTCATTCTCTTGACCACGCACACACAAAAATGTCCCCACGGCAAGTAACTGTCCACTCCTAAGCTCACTTGATTTTGATTCTCTCCCTTTTCTTTTTCCATCCTTGCCTCAGAGGAGGAAAATTACAATGAAAAAAGCAGCAACCAAGTCCAGTGAGTTTCCATCGTCCGGGATGTTCTTGAACCAGGCAATTCCCCTCCCCCACCCCTTATTATTCATTTAATTTGGATGATTAAATAAAGCAGAAAAGGTTATTTTGTTGGAAAAGAGCCTGTATTAATTGTATAAAAGCTGTCACTGTTCCGTTTTGGCTTAGTCTCCTCTCTGGCTCCCAGTAGCTAGCTACAATTCCTCTTTCACTGAATTTCTAGCTTCAGGCACCTCTCTAGTCCTCAAGATCTGTATCTTTTTTGCTTTTCAAAAGTGAGCATGACATCGCTGAATCTGGAGCCATTCCCCTGGCTGTGAAGCCTTCACAGTTGTTTTGATATTGCTTGGTGAAGATGGCTTTCTTGTTTCCCCTCTTGTCTTCCATGGCAGTGGGAGGTGCCTGGGGCTGGGGGAGCTTGGAGGTCGCACACGTCACACGGGTACTTCCTTCGTGTGAGAGGAGGGATGGTCCTTCTCCAGGGAAATATATTTCCTTGTCTATGAGAAGTGAGAGACCATATGAATTGTTTGGCTGACCACCACTGTCTTGTTTCCTTGCACAGCTCTGTCGGTTTGCAGCCGTCCATGTCTGCTCCATCAGCTCTGTCGAGCAGGGACGGTCTTTGTGTGTACACAATTATTGATTAAATCCCAAGCTCTTTAAAACAAATGCATTAGTGAATGTAAAGACATTAAATGAGAAGCTATTTTATTTTGAAATACTGAACATCTTTTAAGTGCAAAATACCAAACCAAAAAACTCTAGTTACATAGCGCTTTCACTCTCTTAGAGCAGAACAGAACTCATAGTGCAAAAGAACCTGATGTTTCCTAGCTTGCCAAAGCTTTTGAAATTGCATTTTGGAGAAGAAGAATTGATTTGGTTTTTTTGTTCCACTCAGATGGTAATGATGCCATTAGAATTTAATAGCAAAAAATAATTTTCAGAGGTATTTTAATAAAAATAGAAATACTTCCTGTGTTGGATGTTGGCTGGTATTGTCTATCTCACTAGATTATTTCAGTTTAAAGTCACAGACTATTTAAGAGGTAGGTAGCATAGAAAAAAAATATATTTTTTCATCCCCAAAATTTTAATGCAAGAAGCAGATACATAGATGACATAGCAGAAACAACAAGAACATGGGTAAATATATCATGTGATTGTACCAGGATACTAGTTTTGGTTGCTTTTTTATTTGATAGATTCAGGGCAAAGTAGAGCTATATCAACCTGACCACACTGAAAAACATCCTCCTTGATTAGAACAGAATGACGAGTTGCTCCTAAGAAATGCAAGCTGTATGAAAGAACACTGCTGCTGTTGGGTTCTTCTGTTGCTTCCCAGCATAATCTTCATTTTGTTCAGTAGATAATGCCTCTTTTACAAAACATGTTGATATGTGATGTCCTTTTGACATACTGAATTTTGAAAACGTTAATATTGACATTTATGGGTTCACTGGTATATGTAATGTTATGTAGATAATGCCATATTATATTAATGAAGGTAAAGACCTGTCCACAGCTTTCTCAAGTGGTTGACGTGTTGCCTCTGGCCATGGAGTTGTTTGCAGTGCCAACATGCAACCTATAGAGGGATCAATAAAGCATGCTAATATGCAGTGTTCCCATATAGAGTAGCTGCACTTAGCCTGAGGACAACAGGTTTTGATGATGTTGTACATTTGACACATTATGAACTTGCTTACCATCCCCCTTGCCAGAGAGGAATGTCTGCTGGCCTGCTACTGCATGGCATCGCCTCTCAGCTGGGATGAGGCGGAGGGCATTTGAAGGTTTGGCATGACCTGTGAAGACAGAGAGGGGGGAGCAGCCCAGCCACACTTCTCTTCAATCACTTCTCTGCTACTGGAGTGGAGGGCAAGGGGGTACACCAAGAAAGCAGAACCTCTTTTTGGTTTGGAGGTGGTGGTGAACGGAAACATGATCTTCAGTTTTTGGTCATTGTAACTACAGCAGGTCTGTTCTGAGGATGAATCTGAGCAAATTTAGTTAACTGATGTCTTGCTATGGTTTTGTGTTTTAATTTTGATGTAATGGGAAAGGGAAAAAAATATAAACACTCTCCAAAACTTTTGACAGTGTAAAAAACCAAGTGATGAAAATGTCATTTTTATTTTGCACAGAACTTTCAATCCTGAAGATTTAAATATTCATGTCTCAAATAAAATGACATTGAAATAAAATTCCAAACAGTCTATTTAAAATATTTCAATCTAGCTTTCTGATAGCAAGTTAGGGAGAATGAGTACAAATTTCAATTAATTCAAACATGCCATTTTAAAAATATTTTCTGAATTGACATATTTTGTTTTCTATACTGGGGAATCAGTTAATCAGGCGAAATAAAATTGTGGCCTATGACTCTTATACTGTATTTTTTTCTACTGACTAAATTTATATGATAAAGTTACTCAGATAAAGTCAACATAGCCGAACATAGTTCATCAACTATTATTAGTTCTCTTAATTTGGTAAGATTTGATGTTTGCTTTTGATATGTTTAAATTTATTTTTATTAGACACTGATAGTCTGAATAAATAAAACTGGCTACTCAAAGAAGTTTACTTTCAACTTTCCAATAGTTGGGTTTTGAAATTTTCTCTTATTTTTTTCACAGTTTTCATAGTTTTCACAGTCTATGAATTTGAGTTATAGTGCAATGTCAGACTTTATTTATTAAGGACATGACAGAGATTAATAAAATGCTGGACAAGCTACAACTGATAAGAATTTTGAAAGCTTCACTGTAAAATTGAATGAAGTGGAGATAGAAATTGAAGACATGGAGATAACAATTGATGGACAGAGTCTATTCCAACTGAGAATACCAAAGATGACTGTAGAACGCTGTGAAATTGAATTGATCACCTGGAAAATAAGGTTAGAGTAAAAAATATCAGGTGTGAGGGCTAGAGAAGCTGAGCTAATCTTTTCTGAGAGGATTATGAAGGCCAGAAAGTGGACGTCTTTCAGCTTTTTTAATGTGTGCCATACATTGCCTCTCATAGCTCTAGTGTCATCAATTAGAAAACACACTGACATGGTATTTGTACAGTGTACCTCTTTCAGTAGACAAATTAAACATTAAAATGTGTATAGGAAGCTGAAATTAAAAATGGCCTAGTTTTAAGCAATTCAAAAAGGTGAAATTACAAATTAAGTGAGGCCTATTGGCTGAACCAGAATTCAGGAAACAGAGCTCTAGTGGAGCATTTAATACCATATTGTCAGGAAAAGCCTGCACCCGACTAAGAAAGCCAGAATAAGAATAATTCCCTACCTTACACTTTTCTATGATGTGTCAAAGTTTAACTTGTTAAGGTTAATTTGCTGAGGCCTTAGGTTCATGTATTTCTGCTGCCTCCAGGTATGCAGAGCATATAGATAAGAAGATGAGCTGTATATGGGCTGTGAAAAATGGCTTTGATTAAGCCTCTGAAGGGTTTATTTTCAATAATGTAGATTGCCATTCCCTTTCCTCTTAATTCTTAACCACTATTGCCACAGAGCTCATTTAGCTGAATTTATATGATGGGATAAGTTAGTATTACATTTATTATCATAATTATCATGTCTGATTAATCTTGCTTATTCTGGAAAGTTGTGCAACTTTCTCACTGGAGGGCATACTTTCACGTTTTAATATTCGTGTATAAAGCAGCTGACCTGAAGATTGAAAATAATTAATCTGGACTAAAGGTGTCTGTGGCAAATTAAAGACAGGTATGCTGGGATGGTTTCAATATCCGGTGTTGACTGAGGCAGGATGAAGACAGATGTAGTGTGAAGTCAGAGGGCATGGTGATTGCTAGAGCTGTACCCATCAATCCAACGCCACCCAATGAGGTTTTAAACACTTTACTTTCAAATTTGTCTAAAATGATATAGCACTTTTTTTGGTCTATGCCCAAGCTCATTTAGGCAGCCCTGCAGATTTCATTTTTTCTGGCCATGCATAGGATCTCCACACAAAAACCGGCCGAAATGAGCTCAATGCAGGATTTGACTAAATAAAATTCAGTAATATAGGTGATGGAATTCCCTCTAGGTGATCACAAAGGTCCTCTGGCCATCCCAACCTAATCCATGTGCTAAAATAATCACTAATCTATCAACATTATCTGGTGTCGATATTTCTATTTTTTGCCATTTGGTGCTTCTTTGCATAAATTCTGATGAATGTGTGTATGAGAACGGAAAAAGTATCTTCCTCTTCCATCTGTTTTACTATGTATAAAGTGGGGAATTCCTAGTTGTGCAGACTAATTTTAATTTTATTTTTGCTGACAGGAGGAAAAAAAAAGAGAGAGAAAACCAAAGTTGTAGTCTACACTTACAAAGCACTGGAGCATTTTCCAGTGGAAGCAGTATTGTTTGTAATACAAAACATAGGCTATTTATGAAGCCTGATTTTGCATTACATTTTAGTAACCTTATCCATTTGGACAACACTAACTTCTGAGCTTCTGGTAGGCATACTCTGAGCCTATATGTAGACTCCCCTGGCTGAAATTTACTCAGAAAAATCCAAACAGCACTGAATTTGACCAGAAAGAAGTAACTAGGAGAGAATTGCTCAGTAGCTAGGTGTTTGTGGCCTCCTTACGAGAGCATTGCTCACTAGCAAAGCTACCCAGACTAGCAGAGGGGAGAAAAAATTATAAATAGCAATAAGAAGAAAAGCAAAACCACAGACTAATTGCGATGAGGTTTTGATGTGTTTTCTTCATTACTGTATTTGTATGAAGAGTGAGTTACCCAAGTATTGCTACATGTTGTTTTACTTTACACTGCTTCTCCTCTGGGTGTTTTGAATGTATTTCACTCCTTTTTGTGGGAATCTCTTGGAAAACAGAAAGAAGCTGCTTACCGTGCCATTGGTATTTGTTTCATTTTTATGATGGGAATTGTGTGACAGTACCTATTACTGTGTTTAGTTTTGATTTGTTTCTTTTGTTCTTTGCTTTTTAAAATTAAACTTCTTACGCTCAAATGGTTGACTTCTTAAAAATTTGCTCAAGTTTCAAAACACACCAGTACCAAAACAGGAAAACATTTGAAACTCGTATGCCCCAGAAAGGGTTTCTATGTTTTTTCTGCTGCCCATTTTGAAGTATCAGTTTATACAGGATTACTAAATTATCTTAGTGATGGTTTTATCTGTATTTGTTTTCTGTGGCTGCTGAAGATTAAAAATGTCTCCAGGCAATGATCTTATGGGCTAAGAAATTTGGATTGACTGTGGTAGTAGATTTCAAGATCTGCACTCAGATAACTCCCTCTTCTTGCTACATAGAAATATAATCCCCTTTTTCTGAGGGTATACTTGTAGATATCACACATATAATATCACATACAAAATATAAGGTGTTAACTGGGAAGCAAATTCTCCCTAAAGATCCCTAAAACCTTGCTGCTTCTGCCCAGTGGAGAAGAACTGGCTACGGGCACATTGTACCTCCTTCCCATCCATCCGGGACAGGAGTATCGCAGATGGTTACTCCTTAAGACTTTCTGGAAAGAGAAGATACTTTGCTTCAGCAAACAGGGGGAATATCTTTGTTCTCAAAGATGGGACGGTAGAGAACACTCAAGAACTGCTTGTCAGCTTGGGTTCTTGAATGCCTCTTGAACTTGGGGATTTCACTGACATTTACAAAAGCTAATAATGAAAGCTCATCTAAAATATGTATGTGCGGTATTTTGTAAATATTTTACACAGCAACAGGGCTCAAATAAATCTTGCCAATTTAAACTCATTTAAAAAAAATATAGTGATTTTAATGTTGGTTCATAAAGCTTGCATGCCTACTTTTAGATGGGATCTGAAACAGAAATGCAGAACATTCAATGCCACTCATTCTCCTAAAATCATGAAACACTAGGGTTTCCAAAATTCTTCAAGGCCAGTTTGTAGACAGTGGAAATATGAATACCAGTTCAGACAGCCATCCCCATTCTCCTGCTTGAACTTCTAAACCTTTGGCGACCAAGCTATTACTGGCTTAAACCAGTCATAATAAATCAGTCCTGAAGGCCAATAGAAGCTGAAATCACCATTTTGAGGGAAGAAGGGACGCTATGAAAAGAAAATGGGTATATCAGACTCACTGTACATCACATATATTCTTAGTGTTCACTATTACACAACTTTCCCTCAATAGCCAAAGAGAAAGAGCTAATAAAAGTAGCACAAAGTTGTAGAACAAAATTATAATGCTCTAGATTAGTTCATAACAGTTCATTTACCTTCAGATTTTATTGTAAGATGGCAGTATTTTAGTAGAATGCTTTTAACTGAACGCTGGAATTCTGTGCTGTGAACTGTGAAACATTTACTTCAAATATTTATTGCTCCATTGGAAAAAAAAAATGTTGGTAAATGTGTTTTAGAAATTGTCAGTTCAAATAATCAGTTCTGCCTCTTTATCAAGGAATGCTGCCTCTTCATCAAGGAATGCATTTTTGCAAAATTGAAAAAATCTGCTGTGCAGTTGCCAGGATGCCGAACGTGGCGCTTGTGTCGGGTGGAATCCTGTACTGGCACTTGTGTGCTGTCAGGTTCCCTGCCCCTTAATCCATTGTGATTTGACACTGTGAGGCATTCACCACAGCATTTTCTGAATGAGAAAGCATACAGTATTACAGGGTCACGTTCTACCGCTTGTTATATTTGTGCCAGCACTTCGCTCAACTGAAAGGAAGACAGTATTAGATCCATAATATGCCTTGCATTGTACCAGGGGTTATGCCAAATCCTTGATTCAAATTCAGTTTTTAATGCAAGAGCCTTTGGCAATAATGGTGACTTTTCAGAAAATTCAGATCACTAGCAGTGACCCTAATAAGGCTTCAGGGTTTGGGGTCTCCACTGTGGCACCAGGGATGGCCCCTGCTCCCATCTCTGAGGGCTGTCATGGGCTGTGAGGAGACACCATGTACAGGAAGAGATGCACTCTGAGGTTGCCGCTGTTGTGTAGGAAACCCTGGCTGCCCCAGTGCATCTCCTCTGCTCATACACTGGGCCTGTGGACTGGGAGGGAATGTGCTTAGACATTGGTACGCTCTGATAAACCCCACCAATGTAATGGCCTTCTGGTAAGACAGTGCATGCTGCCACCTCTGAGACTATCCCTTGGGCCAAACTTCTGTGGTTGCTTCTCAGCTGAAAAGCTAAGACAAAGCCACATTTATTACTCACCACCAGTCATACCATACCGAGCTATCGGTGTCCTTCTTGTGCCAATTTTCCTGGATATAGTTTCCCTTCACCTTACTAAGGCCAAAAGTTGTTCTTCTGTTTGGGACGCAATACCTTTCTAAGGTAAATAAATCATAAACGTTAGCTATGCATAAGGTTTTCACAGTTATTTAGAGCATTTTTTTTGACAGCAGAATATTTGTGATATCCTTCTTTTAATCTACTTGGGTTAGGAGCTATAACAACCTACAGTTAAAAAGCATAAAGCAAAAGACCTATAGCTAAAAAGCATTGTCTAAGCCATTCCTGATTAAAATAATAAGAAAAAAAATCTCTGTGAGTATATGATAAAGTCTTTTGTGTATGTAATAGGTTCTTGGTTTGATAAACAGCCAATGAATCTAATTAAACATAATGGAAATACATCTTTTACCCCTGGAACTCTGTCAGTCAAAAGGTGAGAAATTTGTGCAGACAATAAGCACAGTAGCTAAGAGAAAAGATTGAAGAAAATTTGTTAGTAAAATGGAATGGAGTTTATAAAATCCAGTAGCAGTGCATAACCCTGCCTAAAGGTTTATTGAGTTCATGTGTTGTCTTTGCCTCCCTTCCCTTCCTCCCTTCCTCCACAAAAGCCTCATTTTATTCTAGAGAATTATCAGAAATAATGAATGAGTAATTCTCATGCTGAAGGACTTCCTATTTATTTTTAGGTGTAAAACTGAAATATAAGAAATTCAGGTAAAATCGTATTGGGCAAGGTTCATTTCACCTAGCTTTAGGCACTGACACAATGGACACGGACTCCAGAACATCTAACATTAGCTAGATTGAGTGAAGAAAGGAGGTTATTTGCAGAGAGTGTATGTAGGATATATCTAGCTCTTTACGTAGACTCTATGAGAAGACTAAAGTCCTAATGTGCATGCTTTGCTTAAGCATTTAAGGTAAGGTAAACCAAGTACTCTGGTCTAACTTCATTTTGGACTGCATGCATGTCTCTATTCTCTCAGTAGTCATACCCTGATTCTCCCTAAAATACTATTTCTTCATAGAATACAATGTATGTAGAATCATTCTCTGCATACACAAAAATGAATTGATTATACAAGAACTTCAAAATTAAGGGAACAAAGGAGAGATATTCAGGGGACAAAGTGATTGGAGGGAAGGTGGGATTGATAGCACAATACAACTTTCACCCCATTAACAGTAAGTAAAATTTATGGTGTATCTGTGCAAAGTTTGAAAAGAAATGTTGGTGACACTATGGCTTCATCTTCTTGAAAATTTCTTCACTTCTGTCATCATGAACATGCTTTTCTGAATGAAGTGAGAAATCCACCTGCTCAGGCTTCTTGTCGATTGGTTACCAATATCAAGTCCTTCACAGCAAGGTACAATAAACTTTTAGTGGACCATTACATACAGTTGTGCCCATGGACAAACTTTCCTACCAATTCGATTACATATTGTCTTATATTTTCATGCAGTCCTAAGCTTTTGTTGTTGTTGTTGTTAATGTTAAGGCAGAGTATCCTAGAATATTCAGTTAATGTCATTTTCCTAGCAGAGGAGGGCTGCAAGTTGAGAAAACATGAGAACATATGGGTGTTTTTAACTTAATATCTTCTTTTGATGAATAGGAGAATGTCAGATGTGAACTAGAATGCATCTCTCCCTGAAAGTCTGCTAGGACTTTCTCAAAAAGTTGAGAGACAAGCCTTTCCACATGCAAGTTTCAAACCAGTATGATTCATAGATAAAGTTAGCAACTGTCATTGTTCATCTTTCTGCTGTTCCATTCAAGCACTTTCTGTTAAGAAAAATCATGCTCTATATAAAATTGAAATAGAACTGCTCAACCAGCAGAACTCAACATACGATAAAAAGCAAAACCGTACAGACAGCAGGTTGTCTGGCCACTTCAGTATATCTAATGTCCACAACAATGCTATACATTAAAAGTAGCTTCCATTTTTAATTGATTTAATTGATTTATTTGCATTTTTGATGCAAATACACACTTTTTTCAATCTTTACAGCATTGTCTATGTATTTACAGATTATTCTTGCCTTTAATCTCAACACCTCAGAAAAATATTTCTCTTATTTCTATATGAGGTAGAATGCATGTATGCAGGTGGTGTTACAAAAAGAGGTGTTTGTCAATTTTGTCTATTTTAGGCACATATATTTGTTTGGCATAAATCATTATGTCATCATAGACTTTACTGTTGATGAAGCTATTTACTTCACCTGGGGCTGTTGCTTTCATGTTGGTTTTTTTTTTTTTTCCCAATGAGCTATTGGCTATAGCTAAGAGTATCCATTGTAATTTCACTTCATGTGTATATCTATACATAAGTAAAATAAGCAAAATGTCACCAACAATTCTGAATTGCAAAGCCAGAGCATTCAATCCTAAACCTATGGCATTTTTAAAAAATTTGCTTTATAGTCTTGGATTGTGATATTCACCTTCAATATTTTTTATTTTCTTATTCTGAGTAGCAGAAGATTCTGCCTTCAGTTACAGCACAAATGAAGAACAAATGGATGTTAGAAGCTGGGCACAAAAAAGGAGATTAATTTACTGAGCGTAATCAAGTAATTGTTTTGGTGGAAAAAACCCACAAAAAATCAGCTCACAATTCCTCATTAAACCTATGAACACAGGATTTAAACCTTATTACTCTGTCTTGAATCAGTAGGGATTCCTTTAATTTTTTTATATTGAGCTTCAGTGGCCTTAGCAACTAAAAGCCATAGCCCATAATGGAGAAATTGCAGAACATTGTGGCAATGTGACTGATTTTCATTAACTCTGCTGGTAGCAGAGTAAATGTATAAAAATCTCCCTGTTCGCAAAATTGTAACTGGATGATTAACTTTTTACTCTGGTAGTTCAGAGCAAAGGGCTAGGATATCTCTTGTCAAATGATATAGGTATACTCTTCTCCATCCCCATTACAACAATCTAAACAAACCTTGGTAGCACACCAAAGAGGGCAATCTGATATAAAAATAGAGGCACTGAAAAAAACAACCGGAAAATACATGAGTACCCCTTCACAATGCCATAGAAAACATTTCCCCCACTACCTGTAGAAAAGCTCAGAGAGTAAAGAAGAAATCCACTATGGTGGAGAAGAAGCAATCACAGGTATCAGCTTAATGCATTAGAAACATTAAAGGTTCTGATGGAGCCATGATTTTAAACTCACTGGATGTTTTTGGACTTCTTAACATCGTAACTAAGCTTTGAGAAAATTTATGTTTTATTAAATAGAGAGAGGATTCTGAAAAAATGATGCCTAGTGTGGTACCTGTATTGGTAAGATATATTGATATCCCTTCAGGACACTGAGAGCATATATCACAGCGGATGTGTTTAAGCCTGTGCCTGGGACATAAGCTGGAACTCAGTCTAAACTGTGGACTAACTTCAAGTCTAAAGACCATCCACCGAGAGATGAGTAAGTTGTGGCTCTAGCAGGGATTATTAATACCTCCCCTGGCTAAGGTCTTAGCAAGACTCACACAAATCACAGGGAAAAAAATCTTACACATTCACAAGTTTTTGGCAAGTGAGTGAGACAATGGGGATCAACAAACCCTACAGCACCGAGATGGAGGGTGAAGAGCTTCTTCTGGTTACTTCTGTAGAATTAGAAAAGGATCGGCATAACCTGTGCCTTTCAGTGACTTCTGCAACAGCAGTCAATAAAAATGGCTGTACAGTTGTCATGTTTGGCCTTGAGCTGAAGACTGACACAGCCTCTTCTGTGGAGCTCCTGGAGTACAATAGGTATCTTTGCCACTGGATTTATTCAAAAGTAAATCTGAAAAAAGCCAGAACTGTCTTACACAGAATTTATGAGTTCGCTCTGATAAAGTGAAATGGCTGTAAGGTGTAAAGTCATGTGGAAAAACTCTTAAGAGAGGAGATTTAGCCTGGTTCTGCAGTTTTAAAAGACAGGAAAAGATTCTAAAGCTGGATAAACCTTGCAATGGACTTTATACAGCACTGATAAATTAAGTGCTATATGGATTACAGTTTAGTCCATTTTTTCTACAGGGACCTCTGCAGAAACTATCAGGTGAAGAAAAGTTCAGTGTGCTTCTGTCACCAAAAGCCAGGTATCAACTTGGGCAGCTGGTACTGTGGGGAAAAAATTGTCACAGGACGGATATACAATAAAGAGAAAACATGAAGAATTTGTCTCCTCCAACATGCCTAAGAACAATCTTTCATAACATTTGAAATAAAATCATGAAAGAACAACAACAAAAGCTCTGAAGAAATCTGGATGGAAGAAAAAAAATATTTGCGATAATGTGAAACTATCTTGATGGACTCTGTGGGTACGTAAATAGTTAAACTTATATCAGACTGAGAAATTTCTCACTAACCTCAAACTTTAGCCAGCTTTTCTTACAGTAGCTTTCCTGATGGTGAATTTCCATATCACTGGAGCTTGCTTTAGTTTCAATGTATAATAAAGGCTTCCTTGTTCATATTGGATCGTATTTCTGGCAATGTTCTAAGTTGCATAATACTTATTACAAATAATAGAAATAATTTTCTCATGGAAAACATTACCCCAGGGAGTATAGATTGCTGCAGTTAGATTTGTCTGTGAAGTCTTTCCTCCCTGCAAATTAAGAATTTTTCAGTTTCCTACAAAAATCTGAAATTTACCTTTCTGCAAGGAAAGAGCTTGATCAAGAAGGCAGTTATAAACCATGGACAATGTATTAAAATGCTGAGAAAAAGCTTTCTGAACAGTAGGATTGTTATGTTCTGAGTCTGTTACAAGTTCTTTCATCTTCTAGGTAATGAGATCCCGTTTTTGCAGGACTACCGCAGCACACAATAAGGAAAGTCCAGAGGAAATCAGGGCTGTAGGCGGTCACACAGAATGACCATCGCAGAGCAGTCAGTTGGAGCAATGTGAGGGAGTTAGGGCTGAGGAAATTGAGAGTGACAAAAAAGTTACCTGAAGGCAGGTAGGAAATTACTTTAGGAAGTGCTCTAGAGAATAGTGGTGGTGCAGCAAGGAGAGAAGACCAGGGTGATAACAAAACAGTTCAGACCTTGTAGAACAGATGTTCCACCAGGAACACATTAAAAAGAGGAAAAAACCTGGATATAGGAGACAATGGAAGACTTAAACTGTACAGTATAGAGGTATAACAGCTGGTTTTTTTTCCTCTTTGAAATTCTTACTCTTCAAGGAATGGCTAGTTCATGTGTGAACTGAGAAAACAGCGGAGACAACAATGATCAGAAGTGCTGATGAGAGTCTTCTTGGAAATCTGTGAATTTTGAATATTGGGAGTGAATAAGGAAAGAATTAAAGAAAACTTTTTCTACAGTTCTTCCACTATGGCTAAAGAAAATAATTAATTAAACAAGTTGGCTAAGTATAAATGAGGAAGGGACTTGCAAGTGAAGAAAAACTTTTGTGTGGAAAGTTTTTACCTGCTGACTCTGACAACTACAGCTTCAGTTGAGAATGTTCTCCCTTGCAGGAACAGCTATTCCTACCTCTGCCAGGAGAATTTTGTGTGACATTTCTGTAAGAAATGAAAAGCTTATTGTCCAAATGAGACAGGAAGGAAGAGGTTGGAACCACAAATGTTTGGAGTGATTGGAATTTAATAGTAACGCAATAATTAAAAATGCTTCTTGCCTAGATAATACATTCCATCAGATAATCAGAAAACATTTTTTTCAAAGAGCAGTGAAGTATCCTTTTACCTTAAGAGGTTAAAGAGGTTTAACCTTATTTACCTCTAGCTGGCACTGCCAAGAAAAAAAGGTGTTGTAAGACATCTTTCCATAACGTAACCCTCTGAATCTTTTCAGGTGATTTTGAACTACATTTTTCCGTTTCAGAATGCCCTGCTGGCTAAGGGGCACCAGATCTCCCCAAATCCCCAGGCCTGTCCTGCAGCTGATTAGGTGGAAGGTGAGGAAGTGGCTCATCTCTGCCCTCCCCAGGGATTCACAGGCTACTGGCACCCAACACTGCCCGTGAGAGGTCCAGGGACCGGCTTTTAGGTTCCAGGCTCATTTGCCTACCCCTGTGTACCTATTTACTTAGGCTCTCTAAGGCCCTTACCTGGTCAGGCAGATCCCACAGCCCAGGAGCTGTGGGATACATATGCTGTCCAGAATGACAGCTGAAGGCCAGGTAAGATACTGAGAACATCTTACATGGCATTAGGTCTACTCTTCAGCAAACAATGCTTCTCGTTCAAGTCCACAGGGACCAGCATCCTTTAAAAAATGTTTAATTAACATTTAAAGGGTTTGTACTGAGCTTCTCCAGCACATTTAATGTATCTGTTGTCATGAGGCTAGCGGGGTTATTTGCCAATTCTGATGTAAGCAATTAGGTTTTGGAGTTCTTTTACCATAGTTACATCTGTAACTTTGTATCAGAAGAAAGGAAAGAAAGCACCTGAAGAAGAAAAATGTTCCTGCTTAGCTCTGCTAGGAAGTCTTCATGTCTGTGGCACCCACAGCAGTTCTATTGTTCTGAGTCTTCATGTTGCAAGGAGATAAACAATAAAAGTCAATAGGAAACCTTTGCTACCCTGAACGTCAGAGGTTTGCAAATGCTTTTCAAACAGATTTACTGGTGAGACGAAGAAGGCGAAGTTCATGCCCTCCTTAGCACCACTGACAGCCAGATATACTCTTTCCTTTCCCCTCCTATTTCACCTCATTGCACAGTTTCATGCAGCCCTGAATTTCCTAAATAAGACGATCCACATTATTTTTTTTCTCCTTACTCCCCTTTCTCAAGGAGAGTACCTAAAAATAGATTTGCTGATGATGAGCAAATACATCCAGAAAGGGGACTGGGCAAAGAGAACAGGCAGCATCAGTAGGGAAGAAGCTGCAGCACAAACAAACATGACTTTTAGCTCCATTAGCTTATGAGAGGGAAAAAAAATCAAAGACACTATATAGGAAAGCTCTCACTTCCAGACTAGCAAATCAGTAACTGAGTATTGCAATTAAGAAAGAACACTTCCTTGACAAGAATCAACTATGAATCTTAAAAGAGGTTTTAAAAAATTAAAAATAAGGAAGCAGCTGTGGCTAGCAACAGTTGTTTACTTTTAGCTGCAGCCATAGATTTGCTTACTACTTGGCATTTGTACTCAGCTCACTGCTCTGCTGTGCTGCAGCAGTTTTTCCCCCACTAGCTGAAGAAATCTGTGCAATAAGAGGAATTCTGAGTGATTTGATTTTCCCCAGAGTTCACACATCCTTTAAAGGTGTATAATCTCCTGTCATGTTTCTCATAGGATAAGCTAAAATGACTGACTGAAACAAAGTCGGATGGGAAATGGTCTTGCAATACCTACTCCAATGGCTGAAGAACATCCAGTAAGACGCACAATCCAAAGAGCACATTAACTGAAGTATCTTCACAGCAATCTTCAATTTTGCTCTGTTTCATTACTAAAGGAGTCTGATCCACTGCCTGTTGGGGTCGTCTAACTTCAGGTCCTAAATTTAGAGTACCTGCAAGGAAATTAATTGATTTGACCAGAGATTTTCAGTGGAAAAAGGAAAAGCAAAATGTGCCCCTGTATATTTGGTGAATCAGGCTGCCAGATATATTGATGAACTGCAAATGGAAAACTGTCATTTATGAGCATCCACTTAAACAAAATGCCAAATGAAATATTTTGTTTCTCAGCCATAGCTGTCCTATTCTGGGTTTTGACTATTTTGTTTGCTGGATACTAAGCAAATACGGAGTGAAACAACCTTGAGTTCAGCATTTGTGATGTTATGCCTTTCTGTTCCCTTCTTATTCTCTGGTTGTTGGGTTTGGTGGCAGTGGCAGTGCTGCTGAGCAAGGAAGAAACATGTAATGCACCTGACATAAATGTCTCGCTTGGTAGAGGGGCAGAGAATTAAACATGATTGAGACTAGGTTATTTTTTATTCCATAGGTAGAAACAATCAGGTGGGAAGTCATTTGGACTCCAACACATTTTTATTTTATTAGCTTTTGCCCTGTGTGATATACTTTAAATGAAAACCATTTCTGAAGATGATACTGTAATGTTCCCAGCTGCATCTATATCTCATATAAAGCAGTTATTGAAAAATCCTGCCTGGATATAGATTATTACCATTGTTTTAGAAGCTATGTCATTGTGTAGTCATGGAATTAAATGTTTCAAGTATATATATGCAGAGGTGTTGTGATTAACAATGAGAAAGACGGTTTTTGTGATTTAAAAAGGCCCCTTACTGCAGGGAGGTCAAGCCAAGATCTCTTGAAGTTTTTCACAGAAAGCACCAGAACTTACAAAGTATTTCAGCTTACAAGGATGAGAGCCGTATGACTAGGTGTATATACGTATATATATACATACACAATGTATATATGTATAAAGATACGTATATATAATATATAAAAATAGATATACATACATATTGTATACCCATATATCCACATACAAGATTCTCTCAAAAATTATTTCTGTTTCCAACAATGACAAAAAGACGTGTAAAAAAGCAGCATCCATGGAGCCCTAGTAGTAACAGAAGCAGCACCTGTTTATGGAGTTTTTTTCCTCACTTGAATCTTATTTTGTACACAGGCTCAGGCTGTACTTCCTTTCTGGCATGCATTTTCATGCCAAGTAATTAAAATGGTCTAGTAAGACATAGGAAGTCATGTTCACATTCTGAGGGCCAGATTCTGCTTATCCCTTCCACAGCTTGTCAGGAAGCTTCCTTTTCCCTCTTTCTGTTTAGGCTCACCCAAAACTAGGCAGTGCTCAGAAAGAAACAAGAGATGCTTTTGCCATGACTTCATGGCAGGACAAGGAGAGGATTCAGCAAGGCAGAAGGCAGCACTCCCTTCCCACGGGTGCAAGGGCAGCAGCCGGGGCAGATGCAGCTGAGGTGTGAGCAAGCTGGAGCAGGGGCTGTTGAATTGTAGTACCTGGCTGTGTGGGTCGGTGCAGGGAGCAGGCACTGACCTTAGCAGGGTATGAGGAGGAAGGTTGTCCTGAATAAATGCTGGAGAATTAAATTGCACCTCAAAGCATGCTTGGAGTGCTCATGTGCAGGGAAGTAGAGGAATGCAGGCAGAGCCCCTGCCAATGCTCGCTGCTGTATCCTGGTGTCTGATGTCTTGTGTGATGTGTATGATATGATATGACCCAGCACTGGGTAAAGGTAAGCTGAACAAAGCAGACACAGTACTTCCCTACTGATGAAATACTCCTTTGTAGGTGTGTGTTATTTTTCTTCAAAACTCTTTTAGCTTTTTCACACTGTTTTTATCCTTTCAGATGCTTTTACTTAAGTAACAGAAACTTAGATTTGGCTTTTTTCAGGAAAATGTATCTTCATGCTTCAAAAAACTTTTTTTAACAAGTCAAAATAAATGTCAGTGGGTTCCTTAGGATTCATTTCTTTGCATGGACTGGAATTTTTTTTGCCAACAAAAGCAATTTCATTTTGCCAGTAACTCTGGAAGACTGCTACTGTGACAGCGTAAAGTGAATATTAAACATTAACCAAGCAAAGATCTAAAGGCCACATTTAAAACATGGAAAAGTTATAATCTGATAATTAAAGTTTGCAGGGAGTGTGTGTGTGGGGGTGACCCTGTTGCAGTCAGTTTTTCACCCCTTGTCAGCCTTAATTTCACAAATATGCTACCTTTTTAGACATTTTAGCCCAACAAAATAACTCAACATGGTTACAAATGCAGTGTCTCCCCAAGGCAATCATCCAGAAAGAATTGGAAAGAGGAAGCTTCTTAAAATGTGATCTGGTCTCGGGCCATCCAGTCAACCATGGCAGAGCACTATTGAAAATACTTACTGGTAAGATACTTATTCAACAATGAAAGACTTCACATGACAAAAAACCAGCAACAGATCAGAGGTGTGCAACAGCAGTCACACAATATGCATGTTAAAAAGGGAACTAGGAGCCTTCACAGTTAACTTGCATTTCCTTTGTGTTACAGCATTGAATTATTTTAGAAAACAGAAATCAACAATAACATTTCTAGCCCATTAAGAGATGAGAATATTTTTCATAACACACTTATGCTTCTTTTGTAGCCAATACGTACTCAGCCTTTTGCCATATCCATTTATTCATAGTTTTTAGGTTAAATTAACATTAACTTTATGAAGCAGGATTTTAGAGTTCAGTAGGACAGAATCATCAGGTTTCCACAGGTAACAATTTTTAAAGCCATATTCAAAGTAAAACATAAATATGTTCTCAGAGAATTCATTTTGTTAAATCTTAAAATAATTTTTTTAGTCTCTAAAAAACTCCTACATCAGGTTAAAAAAACTTTATTAATTCCAGAAAGCTCTTCTAGAGAGAATTTCAGTGTATAGATAGCAAGAGCTTTCCAGAGCTGATGAAAGGCATAAGGAGGAGCTAGGAAAATAAATTCTTACTAAACTTCATAATTTCTAAGAAACAGTAGTATTCACTCATTGCAGGCTGTGGTTCAGGAGCCCTTTCTAAGCCAGCTATGCTATAGTTTGATGGAATGCTACTATAACCCTAGAGCAATAAAATGCTATTACAAGACAGCTTTTAAATTTTAAAACTAATTTTAGAGCTTTTTATTTATGAATTTTATGACTAACATAAGGGCAAGGTTTACATATGTCTCAAGGTTACTTTTAATTGTAGATTTGCTCTTTTGCATATGCAATCATTTGTGTCTGTAAAAAATGGGAATGTATAATTTCTTAGTGATCTGATTTTGTCAATCCTTTATACAAAGTAGATTGTCCAGCCCCAGCATGACCTTTGTCAGGAGTCAGCAGTCTCATGCCAATAGCCAAATAACATCTAGTTCACTAAGAATATTAAATCAAGATTGTTATGTGTCTCCCCATTTAGGAAGAGCTTTTTAAAAGAGCTTTTATGACAGATAACAGATGGCTTAAGCAGACAACTGGGGGAAGAGGAGGAGCTGGTTTCAGAGGAGCAAGGATTAAGTTGGTATTTTAAAAAAAAAAACTTTGAAGCATGATTGTTTTAAAGTATGTATCGCACATATTAGAATGATTGGGTATTCCAAAACTCCAAACTGCTGATGTGTTGCTTCCTCCCCTTTCCCCACACCATTCCATAATTCTCCATTCTCATAGGAAGTCGATGCCTCTTACCAGGATCAGATGGTGATGTCATGGGTAAGTTTCTTGGGTGACTTAGAGAGCAACGTGACATCAGCAAAATGGCTCAGCAAACCCCTCAAAAAGCCATATGGGGAAATGAAACCCTCTTTTCCAGAAAACTGTACTGTAGCTTTTATTAACTTTAAAAATTCGCATGACTAACTTCTTGCCCTGCAGGACCAATCCTGAGCGTCTGACACTGGTGTGATGGTTTCTGTAAAAGAACAGCAACACTTGCAGACTCTAAAACCCCAGTATGCAGCAGTGGATTTAAATGAGGGTGCAGCAATTGGAAAGAAGTTCATACTCCAAGATTTGCTGTGCAATGAGACTGTATAGCATTCATTCAGTATGCGCTGCTACCCCTTAGTACCAAATCTTACAAATTCTGTTACTCATACCCAGCAGATGCTAAAAGGCTATGGTTATATTTCTACAGCTGAAATATTGTATGTTAGGTACAGTTCAGTGTGATTCAGTACCAGCTTCAGGCTTCTTAGATTCGGGAGTGACAAAGCGCATATCAATTTCAAAACATGTATAATCCACCTACCCTGTTGTCTTCAGAATAATTACGCTGGCATGGCAGGCATCTCAAATGAGTACACCAGGACAGAAATCGCAGTAAACAGCACAGACATCAGCACCTACAACTTCTTAACATAAACTGTTCATACATTTTTTTCATTTTCTTAATAATTTAAACCAAAATTAGGCATTCTCCCAAACTGGTGTCATTCACACATGGACCTTCTATCTGAAACGTTTAAATAACATTTGCGTAGTCATTTCCAATGATAAGTTAGGCGATAATATCATGCTTTTCTCCTGCTCACAAATTATTATAACAACTTAAAGAGATGCCCACAAAGATTTGAAATTTTGGCTGGAAACTGCCAGAAGAATAATAACCTTTTGTTATCCCTGCCATTAAAAAAATAATAAAAAAACCCAAAACCAAAACAAAATTTAGCCTAACTGTAGGCCTCTGGAAAGCATGGCTTATTCGTGCTTAAGAGTGGTTTTTTGTGTCTCACAGGACCACACACTGAATCATACTACACATGCTCTATCCTCCCATAGTGCTTATGTATTAATTAAAACAAGCTTACTCCATTTCACAAAAGTAAAGACTGAGCTATTTTCCAGTAATTTCTCCTTCTTTCAGTTGTTTGCTACTGTGATGTCCTGCACCAGATGATACACTTTCTTGCTAGGGGATGTCCCACAAAGGGAAAGTTAAACTGTTATGGCTTCTAGTCACTGCTAACTCAAGGAGTAAAGCTCTGTGCTATAGATCTGAAAGAATCAGTCTTCATGTTTATTGATAAAAAGTCTTAAACATTTATGTTTTTATAACTTTTTAAAGGGGTTAATTTCAAAATTTTTAAAAAATCATTTTCAAGAGCAATAAGGTGGCAGAGTCAAGAGTATTTGTTCACAAATCTTTTGTTTCATTTATGAGGAAATGTAGAGGCAATGCAGAAAATAAGAGTAGGGAATTGCCTAAAGAGAAACCATGGTCTTTTAGTTAAGACATCCAAACACTGCCCTGAAGAGCTAGGCTCTGTTTGTGTCTGTCCCTCAGAACACACCAAAAGATGCAGGACTCCTTTGAAATGTGATTACTTAGTTAAAAGCTAACATCATGATTCAAAGTCACAGAAGGGTGAAATTACAGCTATAGAGGGAATCTCAGTGCATGTCTATATTCCTGATCATCTACTGGGCACAGTGGTAATGAAAGTTCTCTAAGGTAGACACAGTATTTCTTGTCAAAGGTTGTTTTACTGCTGACATGACTACATATTGCTTGTATGGCACATAAACCAAAGTAAGTATAAGTAAACGAGGCATCTGTAGGAGGTGAGTCATGGGGTCTAGACTGGATGAATTACCTAGGGAGATGCTACTTTATTGGCATCAGTGAAAGCTTAGACAACCATTTTTGGCTGAGGATAGAATTCAGTTTGCAGATTAAGTCATTTAAATGTAGGTGTCTCCTTGTCCATTAGGTGTCTAGTCTCTTGTCAAAGTTAATGAAGTTTCAGTTAACACAGTCAATGGACCATAGAGAGCAACTCAGCTCATCCTAAGGCAGAGGCCCAACACTTCTGTAAATATTAGCGCCATCTGAGATGCCCTAAGACATCACACCCAGCTCCATCTCCTGCAGCATCCGGCTTTTCTCGAAGTCCTGAGTTAGACCTGCCAGATTTGGGTATTGTTGTAATCTTTAATACTATAGGGTACTTTAAAAAGTATCTCGAAATCCTGCTCTTAATCCCTATTTCTTACAGTGCTTTCCATGAAATATCTACTAATGTGTAGCAAATTCTGGACTTTCAGCTATAAATTTATTTTAACTTAGTATAGTTTGGATAAAAGTCAGTCTTTCATCAAAGAGGAAAATAATTTACATTTTTCATTTCCTTTATCAAGATATATTTTCACAAGAAATTAGAAAATATTAACTTCTCTGTCTAAAATAGAACAATATACTGGTCTAACAAGAATAGTAGACTTAGAAAATACCATAAGAAATTATATAAACAAAGAAGGAAGAAAAATTTTCATGGGACACCATTTAATCCATGCCTTAGGGTGAAATAGCTGTTGAAGAGCATAATACACTACAGCAAATGATCTGATGGTTTCATTCCACACTTATTATATGTTTAATACAATAAAAATCCCTGAAAATAATTTATTTTTAAAAAAAGTAAATGGAAGGATATAAATTATCCTCCATACCTGAAATGATTAAAAGATTTAAAATATTTTTAATGTATTACTATACAATATAGTCCTTTTTGCATGGAACAAAGTAATAATTCTCTTGTGATATGAAAGACATACAGGCTTTAATTGTGATGGAGGCAAGCTGACTGTATAGCACAAATGAGTGTGAGTTGTACAGCTTTTTATCCTGTTGATGCCAGCTCAGATCCTGCCCAAACATCTGGTCTTCTAATCCCTCTGGGTATGGAGGAGTCCCACTGAAGCCAGGAGGAATTCTCTGCACAGAAGTTACTCAGTCTGGGGTCTCAACTCTTCCTTTATTGACAATTAAGAGCATTATGAGTGTAAAGTGAGTTCTCAGTCAACAGTTAACACTATTTACCCATTTATTAACCCCAATAAATTTAGAGGCCCCAGAGGAAAGTCACTTTGCTTTAGGCCCATGCATATTAAGAAACAGACCCAGTTTCCAGACTTTGTAGTGAGAGACAAAAGGTGAGAAGGTAAATAGGTGATGAAGTGCTTTAGTCAGAGAGTTCCACAGGACAATGATGTAGCTGCGAAGTTTAGTAGTTTATTGGCTGGATGGCCACTTCCAAAGAGTTACAGTCAATGGCTCAAGGTCCGAGTGAAAACCAGTAACGAGTGGTGTCCCTGAAAGGTCTGTACTGGGACCAATACTTATTTAATATCTTCATCAATGACATGGTGGGATTGAGTGCACCCTCAGCAAGTTTGCAGATGACACCAAGCTGAGTGGTGCAGCTGATTCATTTGAGGGAAGGGATGCCATCCAGTGGGACCTTGATGGGCTTGAGGAGTGGGCCCATGTGAACCTCACGAAGTTTTCAACAAGGCCAAGTGCAAGGTCCTGCATCAGGGTCAGGGCAACCCCTGGTATCAATACAGCCTGGGGGATGAAGGGATTGAGAGCAGACCTGCAGAGAAGGACTTGAGGATACTGGTGGATGAAAATTTGGACATGAGGTGGCAATGTGCGCTTGCAGCCCAGAAAGCCAACCGTATCCTGGGCTGCATCAAAAGAAGCATGACCAACAGGTTGAGGGAGGTGATTCTGCCCCTCTACTCCACTCTTGTGAGACCCCACCTGGAGTACTGCATTTAGCTCTGTGGTCCCCAGCACAAGAAAGACATGGACCTGTTGGAGCAAGTCCAGAGGAGGGCCACGAAAATGGTCAAAGTGACCGAACACCTCTCATGAGGAAAGGGACAGAGAGTTGTGGTTGTTCAGCCTGCAGAAGAGAAGGGCCCAGGGACACCTTATTGCAGCCTTTCAGTACTTAAAGGGGGGTTACAAGAAAGTTGGAGAGGGACTTTTTACTAAGGCCAGTAGTGACAGGACATGGGGCAATGGTTTTAACTTGAAAGAGAGTAGATTTAAACAGAACATAAGGAAGAAATTCTTTACAATGAGTGTGGTGAGACATTGGAGTAGGTTGCCCAGAGAAGTTGTGGATGCCCCATCATTGGAAGTGTTCAAGGTCAACGTGGATGAGGCTGTGAGCAACCTCATCTAGCAGAAGGTGTCCCTGCCTATGGCAGCAGGGTTGGACTAGATGATCCGCAGAGGTCCCTTCCAACCTAAACCATTCTATGATTCTATGAGAACAAATCACAAATTTCCTGACTCACTGTCCAGCCTGGATGCTTACTGACTGCCTCATTTGAGAGACCAAAACCAGAGTGGACAAACCCATTTTAAGGACAAACCGTTTAAGTCTTATGAGTCAGGGAAATGAGCCTGTCTTTTCTGTGAAGCAGAAATGCTGTGTCCACATGCAGGAAGCGAAATACTGTGATAGTGAGAAGCAGCAGCAACAGTAAGACAAAGGAATTATTGTGCCCACTCACTGTTCAGGTGCAACTTAGAGGTGTCTTTACAATTTTCAATGATACCTAAACTTATCCCCCTGCCATCGCTTTTTCTTTTTTGGTGAGACTTGAATTTAAAACATAATTCCCATACTAATTTCACCATTTAACCTCTGTTTAGCCTGAAGGACTCTATCAACAGTCGGTGCTGGACATCATAGAAAAAAATTATTTTAAATCAATGACAGAAACTCTCATGGGTGGATGAGTCATCATTTTCACCTTGGAATATGTTTTCCATTTATACAAAGGCAAGAAAACTGTTGTGAGTATAATACAAAAAAGATTTAGAAACTGTAGGTCTCTGAGCCAATAACTGATTCAGAGTGTTGTTTTCTTGCAAAGGAATTAATCCCGCCTGCCTTTCAATATCTACAGTGCTGATGTCTACTTTTGGGCTGTCATCAAGGCTCCACTGGTAGTCAATGAAAAGAAGTCAGCACTTTTAGGGCATGATTCATCCACCGTATTTTAGGCATCCTTAGGATGAGATGCAATGCTCCCTAAGTTTGATCACATAAATCTTAATACATTACTGAAGAGAGCGAAGAGGCTTGTTAGAAGCAGTGACTATAGACTGATTGTAAAAAGTGCCAATAGTTCAGTGGTTGTTGTAATAACGTAGTCACATGTTTAGAAGGGATGTTGAAAACTGGAAAGAGCTTAAAAAAGCCATCATATAGATTAAAAGTGTAGAAAAACCACTTCATGGTGACAGTCTAGAGAACCTAAATCTGTCCTGTTTTCCCCAAGAAAGCTAAAAAATTGACTTTTTCGCAAAGGAGAAATAAAGAAAATTGTAAAAGCTGGTCATCAGGCACATCATTATTATATAAAAAATAAGATCCTCTGTCTAGAGCTGAAGTCAATTCAGCTCAAGTTCAGCCTGGATTTTAAGAGAGTTTAATTGTGAGGGTAATTAATAAATGGCTGGAACAACTAAGAGTATAAAATATCTCTTTTTAATATATACCTGTATTTTGACTGAATGAAGCCTAGGAATCCAAATTTCTTAGCAAATAAAAATTCAGAAAGTTGGAATGCTTTTATTTCATTTTGTTGTAGTATAATATAAAATCAGAATTTCTAGTGAAGCCATTTCAAAACATAAAGAATTTAAATGTGTCTGCCTGAAGCTCTTCTCTTACCTGAAGCAAAACCACACCACTGTACAGTGTTTTGTGAAGCACTTTGATTTCATCAGAGTGCACTTTGTTTGGGGGCATGATTCTGACAACATTTTCTGTGAATCAGCTTTAGTAATTGACCACAGGAACAGCTTACTAATGATACAATTGATTCTTTGTCACTTTAATTCTTTAAGTCTGTTCTGGATGTGTTTCTGAAATGTCTGTCACAGTATAATCAAAAGTTATGGGTTTGGTGTAGGGACGATTAGGTGAAACTCCAGGATCTGAGTTATTCAAAAGGTCAGACTAGATAATCATAACTGTTCTCTGTGACCTCATAGGCTATTCATCTTATGCATTAGGCTTTCTGCATTTGGTTTTAGATATGCTTGGCTCCCTTAGACAGCAATGGAGATTATTAAATATATGGCTGGAATTTAAAAGTCCATTCTCTATGCTATTACTATTGCCGATCATTTCAGGCAGCGTTACCTCATCTGAAATTTCCCCAGAGAGGCAAGCCTAGAAGTAAAGGGTTGGGAAAGGAGAGATACGTAACAAGAATGAGGGTTTTGACAGATTTGTGATCAACAATGAAGGCCTGTCCTGGTGGTGTTAGGGACTCCTATGCAACTTCATCTCAGGAATGGGGATTTCCACTGATTAATCTTTCTCTTACCTGTCCCTTGTCTGTCATCGGTAAATGGCATCAAATACAGTAGTTGTTAGGGGAGTGGAACCAAACTAGCCTTCGGATGTAAATAAGCCCTTTAAGCTACAATTACGAATGTTAGCTTGCCTATGGGTCAGAGGTACCCCACCTGAACAAAGACCTCATTTTCCCCTATGTACCACTCGCAATTATTGGCACTCAGTGACTGAGGACTGAGGGCTGAGTGACCAGCAATTCAAACAAAGGACTGTCAAACAGGGAAAATTGATCCAGAATCTAACTTGAGCAAGCAGAGGGAAATAAGCATGGATGTGAGCTGCAGGCTAATTTGGCCCATTATCTTCCCTTGCATACTTCTTGTTATTCACCTTTCATGTATTTACCCTGAATCCCCTTGCAAAAAAGCAACCTCTTCAGCCTTGATTTCAAGTTACTATTCCTAACATTTGGTTAACGTTCTCTATGTTGCGCTATTATTGCACTCAAGTTTTTTCCCCCACATGCTGCTCATCAACCCAATTTATTGACTCATAGAGTTACTAAGGAGATGCTTATCAAGCAGAATAAACCCCCCTGTGCTTGCCAACTGGTACTGTGTAAATTGGCTTTGCTTCAGTGTCCAGCCATATTTTAACAAACCCTTGATGGTGCCTCAAAATGCTTTGCTTTGTGTCTGGATTTGCCAGCAGAGTACATTTCTAGTGGCACAAAAGAGGTTTGTGTTTTCAAATCCTTTTTTTAAAGCCTAATTTCAATACTTGAATTTTTTCATGCTTTATCCACCTCATTGTAGTCTCTAGCAAAACATTTTGCACAACTTCTTATTACTGCACTACCCAACATCATTAAATTTGTTCACTGATGCACATATGTAAATGTATTTTGTCACAATGACTATTACAAGATTGACCTGGCAACCAAGTGTTGCATTAGAGCTGAGCAATTCTGAGTTACTGAAGTATACAGGCGACTTAGTGAACCTTTTTTTCTCTAGTATGTTGATGGATTGTTGCCACGAAGTTTTAGTAGAAGTATTGTGTATATTGATTGTATTGATACTGTTCCCAGAGGCTTCATTATCAAGCTTGTAAACTCTGAGTACTAAAAGGACAAATGAGTTATTCCAATGAGGAGTGCACTCTACCATAGTCTGTAAGTATTTTGGGGATACAAGGAGATTTTTCTGTATACCTCAGGGTCCAACCTCTGCCATGCAGCAAGAAATCATATTGTAAAATTGAGGGTCATCTAATGCTTGCTCACTTTCTCATTTGAATACTTTCATGTTCTGTTAAAACACAGTCCCTGAATTCTTCACAAATCAGAGCACACAAAGTTCACTGGCATCACGGGGCTGTAACAAGCCCTTTCTCTCCCTTTTTCTTTCGTTCTTGTAACACAGCTGTTTATACAGAAGGGAGACAATGTTGAGTTTGTTAACAGCTGGCAGTTAGTAGTAATTTATTATGGAATGGGTCTTGAAACGGCCCAGTCTCCTTGACGATGAAAAACCAAAAGGCTATGTTGCTTTCAAAATCTTGTTTTGGGACTAGAGGTGGAGCTTGAGGCTGTGCCAATTCCAGACTCATGAAAACTGCATAGAGAGAAAGGGGCCAATTCCTCAGCTCCTGCTTAAAGCAAAATGAGCTTTGTGAGACAGGATTTGTTTCTACCTATTAGCATCGGTATGTTGTGCTCCACCAGCACCATCAAGATAACAATCTTACAGGGACTTGGCACATATTTTTTCCTGTGTTTTAAAACAATGGAATTAACTTGACTTCCCCTGTCACTCTGGGCCTCCACAATTTTCATTCCATCTATTTTTTTTTTCTTTTGATTAAGAGATACAGAAGGAAATATACTCCTCCCGATAAATGTTGACATATAGTAGGCTAGTGGACATCAGCTTAAATATTCCAGGAAGAAAAGATGGGAAGGGTTCTGTAAAGATGTCCCAGGACAAACGTTCAGGGAGAAAAGGGGTATAAGGACAGTAGAAAATAGGGGGTAAAGCTTTTCAAACACAGACACATTCACAAAGAGAGGGAGTGTTAGCTTACTGAGAAATAACCCTGGCAAACCAACTTGATGGATGGATAAGATTCTGCCTGCCTTTTACTACAAAAGCTCTTCTGGCAATGTTTTTTCCTGGAAGAATTCTCTAGCGTTATGGGGGAGATGCTGGTGGTGTAAAATTAGCGAGGTGTTTTGCCAGCACCTCGGAGAACACTCTGCCATGTTCTCCACCTCCCAGCTGTGGAGCTCAGAAAGGCCATGGGGCTTGGGAGGGCACTCCTGACCTGGCAGCCGGGCCAGGGGGGACCACACTTATCACTTATGTGACACTCAGTCACAGCACAGGCAGCACACGGACGGCAGCTCCACACTGTTTGTGCAAATGGTAGGCGACAGATACATTTTCTGCTGGAATAAAGGACAACACAGAGAGAAGCAACTGAGCTGTTAGTCACAGAGATGATAGGAGGAGTACACTGGAGCAACTGAAATTGCAAGATAATAAGGATCAGGGTTCACACAGAGGTTATTCAGGTTGTTCACTGTATTTTAATAGGACAATTTTCGAGCAAATAAGGTTAGTCTATATTGTATAAAGATATAATGAGGACCAAACTGGTGAAGTTTCTTTAAAAATATATTCTATACCCTGGGACCTGAAAACATCATTTAAACAATGGTAAAGAGTAAAAGGAAGACAGATATTAATGATTATGTATTTAAAGATGTTTAATGAACAATTCGATCCTTACTTCTGTGTTTTGCCCAGTAACTTGTTAGTGCAAAATGCACGTTTCTAAAGGTAGAGATAACTTTACTGAATCAGACCCCTAGTCCTTCTGCATCCCCCCACTCTATACAGCAGAAATAACATATTGCTGCCTCAGGTAGGTCTCAGGCTGTCTCAGAGGGGTAATCTTAATATTCGTTCTGGCAGCTAAGAGCTTCCTGTGAGAACAAACTTATGAGGAAGGCCAAGGGAGTCTTCTGTCATCCCATTAATTCTCACACTCTTCCCTTCACTACCTGCTCTCTTGTTCCCTCAGTAGCAAAGAAGATGGGACAGGTTGCTCAGGTTACTCAGAAGGTGCATTATGGCACTATGATGCGGTCATGGCCCACACATTACCCAATGCAAAGACCTTACCTCGTCACACAATAAACTTGAAGGCACTCTCTGTAGGGGCTCAGAGCTGCATCTGCCCATGCCACCAGCTGTGTGGGCATCCTTTGCTTTGAGGTGCAAAGTCCCCAGACACCGAAGGGAATGGCAAGTTCTGTCCTAGCCCTGTGCCTTCTTTATAGATCCCACATTTCAGAGCCTCAGGGAAACATTTTGTTTAACTCTAATTTTTAAATGTATGTTTGTGCACCTGGCTTGTCTCAAGACATTCATCCACATTTTTTTCTACTCTCTGTTCTTGTTTACCACAGTACATTTGTTCTTATAAAACACTACTGTACCTCATCCTTCTCTCATGTGTGTTTAACATTTAAACTGATCTCTTCCAGCCTGCACAACTCTCCACAAGTTCTCTGGCTATTAGGCACTAATTAATTTATCTATCAATTAATCAATCAATCATTTTTATTATGCTGGTAGGTAAGTGTGGTGTTTTATCTAAATCTCTAAGTACTTATTTGCTCTCCAACGCAATGGAATAAAAAAGGTAAATTAGACCGAAACAGTTCAAAGCAGCTCTTGCCAAAATACAAACCTGCTCTTGTCAAGGTCAGCAGGAGTTTTGCTGATGGAAAAGGAGCAGAGGTGGAGGCTCTGCAATGTTAACATCCAGAAACAGCAGTGGGATTCTGCAGTCATGTCCTCCAGTATCTGATGCAAGACCATACCCTTCACTGGATAACTTAAGTGATGGACAGGCTAATATTTCTTTAGTCCACCAGATATATCCACACTTGGCTTTTTGTCCTTTGTCATACCATGACTCCTTTAAGTTGCATTTCATGCATCCTCAAATTTGATTCCCCAAATCAATTTTAACCTTTCAAAAAGTTAGTTTAAGATTTTGTTCTGTTTTCAAAGGTGTTGGTTTTACCCATGTGCTTATCAGTAGTGAATTCAGTGGCGCCCGCTTTACACTGGGGTGAACACAGAGGCACTCTGGCCTGGAGGCCACGAAATGTCTGGCAAAGTATCAGCTCATGAAACTAACTTGTTATAATATCATACAGAATAAATCATGGCTGACGTATCTGCTGGAGTTTTAAAGGAAATAATTCATAAAGCTGAGAGGTGTGAAACAGTGAACATAATCTACATTGACTGAGGAAAAAAAGAAAGCTGTACCTCAGAGGAGACTGAAACAAGGGGTTAGCAACAAGCTCAGAGAGCATCATTCTGGTCAGGGTAAAGATCTGTCTGAAGGGCTTTGTGCCGGTGATATCACTGCTGTGGGAGGAAGCAGCTCAGGGAGATGATAAATGGAGAATTACACAGCTTTATTTTTCTCCCCACTTACAAATGACTTCTTAATCGTGCTGACAGGGTCTCCACTAACTTCCACTGTATATAGAGTACCTTATACTGAAGCCAAGCAAGCGTCACTCTAATAACTCATCTTTTCCCGTCCACTTTATTCTTGTGTATCATTGGCATAAATGGCTGTATGGGGTGTCTGGCAATTTGGGATTACTGTATTTAAAAAAAAAAAAAAAAAAAAAAAAAAAAAAAAAAAAAAAAAAAAAAAATTAAAAAAAAAAAAAAAAAAAAACTCCCAAAAAAAAAAAAAAAAAAAAAAAAAGGAAACACAAAGAAAAAGACCAATTTCAAAAGCAAGATAAGTTTTAGGCTTCAAGGCCAAAGGCAGTAGAGAGGATGTGGTGTTCTCTGTAAATACAGCAGGGAGATGTGGTGGGTTGGAAGAGAAATTAAAATTCAGGTGGCAAAAGACCAGCTTCAGCCATCATTTAAATCAGCACAAGCAGCACCCAGGTAGGTGGGAGTGGAAATGGATCACTGGGCCAGCATCTCTTCTCAGTCCCACTGCTGTAGATCAAGAATAATCTCAGGTTTTGTTTTGTATGAAATTGGTAAGGGAAGAAATAAGCTCTGAGGAACTGTCTGGATGTTACTTGAGTGTCAGAGAGATCAAAGACAAATTGAAGCAGAATGCTGCTCATATGACAAGAGGAAGAACAGAAATGAACAGAAATTACTTTATTTCTCAGCAAAGGACCTTAGGTCACGTTCTGGCTTATATGAGCCTCTAGGGAAAAAAGCCGAGACTCAGACACACTACCATGCCTAGCTAGGGCCAACTTAGTGTCGCAGGGACTCTGCCAAAGCAGAAGAGGGCACAAAGAAATATGCAAAAATGATGACAGGGCTCAAAGGGATGAATCACAAACAGAAGCTGGAACAACTGTCACTATAATATATTCATGCATTGTGTCATGGCTTAATGTCAGAAAGTAATAAGGATAAAAATATAAAATATCAATTAAACATTGCAAATGAGCTAAACAGTTCAGAAAATGGTTTTGAAATCTCTTACACTACTAGTGAAAATACCTTAACAGATGCACAAATGCACCTTGGGATGAATGCATTATGCATTATGGATTCAGGGCTGCCATTATAACCCTCATAATCACTTTTTCACTTGCTCATGTGTTGTACATCTGTGACTTGTTGGCAACATATCACAATGAGAGGAACTCACAATTTTAGCTAACCTTTTCCCTTTGGAGAGCTTGGCTGCTGTTTTTGCTCTTTCCATGCTTCTGACCCTCTGCAATGCAACCTTTTCAATAGCATATGCTGCAAATGCACTATTACTGCTCTCTTTAAAAACCGTTATATCTCAGTATCTATAAATAGAAAAATGAGACCATAACCAACAAAAGAAGTCAGCTCTATGACCTCATTTCAAATGGCATAAAAAAACCATCACTGGATCTACACTAGTGGCATAAATATCAGAATCTGATGAAACACAGAGCATAAAAAAATTTTAGCAGTTCTGGGGAGGTTCCTCTGCTTTTACAGTTTGCCTGATTGTCCAGGGTAGAAACTGGCATTTCCCTCTGGCAGCATCTCTAATCCTTTCCAGTGAGGATACAACGTAATAGAAGCAATAGGCAAAATACACAGGAGGAGCCTCCACTTTCCATTGAAAGTTGAGCTTTGAGATGTCAGCGGAAGGGAGTAAAGTCATACAGCCATTAGGGGAAAATATGTTTGCAGACATGTGACCATGAGTCCTGCACTGCAGCCAAAGGCATTGCTAACAACCCCCAGGCAAATGCTATGACAGCAGGAAGAAAAAAGACTACAGAGAACGAGATGACTTATCTGACCACGATTCACTGTGGGAAGGTGCATTTTCCCTCTCCAGCACTGGAACATTTGAAAGTACCTCCTCACAACCAGCATTGTCAACACGATGATACGCACTATAATTTTAAAAACTGTAGGGACCTGTCTCCTGGACACAGCTTGGATACAATTAGGTAGCACTTTTTATTGATCCATTTTACCAGTGTCCTATCATGCTGAAGAAGAAATAAGAAATATTTTTTTTCTGATACTCTTTCCATGTTACCTCTGGTGTCTAAGTAGTCCACCATTACCTGGGTTTAGGGATAAGTGAAACATGTAGAGATCTATCACAGTGGGAAACCTAATATATTTGCATGGGGATCAGAAGGAAGAATAGGTTGATCACATAATTAAACAAATTTCAAAAGACAAACACTGTTCAACATTAAAATGGTTAAGATGAACAACTACCCATCTTCTCCCAGTATTTTTTGGACAAAATTAGGGAGTTAATAGAGAGGGTAGCAAAATTTTCCTGGCAAATAGATTAATTTTGGTGTTATTTGAACTGTCAGTGCCTTGGCATTCTTGGGGAAGTGAATTCAGAAGGTGAGATTCATTTCACCTAACATCTGATGTCAGCTGTAAGCTGGTCATTCTAGGTGCTCTTTATAGTCAATTGAAAGAAAAAAGCAATTTTAGGACATGACTGATGTGATGTTTTCAGGGAATCTACTTTCAGAGAAGATGAAATGAACCATAGAAGTCTCCATTATCTATAAAAGGAACCCAGACAACAAACCCAGAAGTAAACACCTCCTTCAGAAAAAGGATGGCCTTTAATTTCCTGTCTTTCCTGCCTTATATGAAACAGGGCCATCTCATAAAGTTCCAAAGCACAACCATTTCTGAATAACAGCATCCATAAAACAATAACTCAATAATAATATTAGATGGATCTCAAACTGTTTTCAGAGTAGGCAAATATCCTTCTTACGTTTTTGCTGAAAGGAGAAGAGTGACAACAGCCAACCATGGTGTTCATGCAGAAGGTCAGTGCTAGAGGTAGAAACAGAAGCCAAGTCTCCTTCCAAGCCTTCCTGTGTGCTCTTTCAGCTCAACAAACCTGCCCTTAATTTCTGTATTCTGCTTATGAGATTTAACTTTATAGCTCTAGTTAATCTTTCTGAACTTTCCTGAATGTCTTCATAGACAGTCCCTGAGGGAACATTATCTGCCTTTCCTGCTGATGTTTAGAACTGTGACTACAACTGCGTCACTTCTTCTTTTCACCTTGGAAGGCATCTCCATCTCTCACATGTCTGCTTTTGGGGCCATTTTGAGAGTTGTCCCACCTACTCCTATCTGCAGCAGAAGTTCAACTAGAGTCTGCCAAGAACACTGACATCTACAGCACTGGTTGCATCACCAGTCTCTCTGGTCCTCTTTTGAAACACAAAACTGGACACCAGAGAGCATCTGTAATAGGGAAGACGTTAAGAAAAAAGATGAAAGTAAAAATAACTGAATGATGAAGTTCTCGCTGGCCAAGACTTAGGATTGCAAGTTTCAGAAAACTTTCAAAGGCATATCAAGGTTGCTGATTTGTAAAGTTGCGATCACAAACATGTGATTTAGGTAAAAAAACCTCCAGGAACAGAATGTATTATTTTATCTGAAATTTATACACTTTTGTGATTATACGAGGGTTTCTGAGTTAGAAGCCTTGACCCAGATCTGAAGCAATTCTCTGAGACATACAGCTTCAAGAGCTGTGCCAAAGAGATTCTGTGGATTTACAGTGTATACCGGTTTTAATGCAATGAAACAAACTCTGTTCTGTTGCATAGATATGTAAACTCCACTAAATTCAGCAGTGCTCCAACAGAGGTGTGCAGAAGACACACAAAGAGAGTAAATGATATTTAAATCCTGCACCCCAAGGCCCCTCACTGATCAAAGAGGGTGGCATCAGCAGTCTATAGACAGGCAGCTAGCGTCAACTGCAGTGCCCAAGGGTGGTGGGGGTTGCAGTAGGACAATGAGTCCACAATAGACTCCCACCCTCCAGGGGCAGTGGCTGGAGGCTTGCAGAGTACCCTACAGCATCTCACCTGGCACTAGGGGTCTGCATTTGGGCAACCGAGTCCCCTGTGACAGGCATGCCACTGATTTCAGTGGGTATTGCTCAACATCTGTCACATCCATAGAGCTTATATGCAAAGGAAGCAGTGAGATTGTAAGCGTCAGATGAAGACAGGATGAATGGATTTATTCAAAATATACAATGCTGGTAGAGGGCAGGACATGTGCTTGTCAGGAAAAGGGGTTATTCCCAGATTTCTAAAGACAGAAAAAGGTTTTGGCCAGTATCACTCCCAATCAACAAGACCGAGACAAAACCAAACATGTTCCCAATCTTTACTGTTGTATTTATGAACAGAAAGTAATTCCATTTAGGGGTATGTGAATTTTTCTCTTCAGATTTGTCAATGTTATTACATCCAGACCTGGACATAGTCTGCTAGAGTCGTTTGTAAAACAAATGAAAAGCAAATTGAGTTCAGCATCATGTCAGTTTGATACACATAAATACTAGTTCCAGCAGGGCTTAATTACAATTAGGTTATATGATGCTGAATCTAACTGATCCCTTTTTACACCAGCTAACCAATCCTGTCAATTGTTTCCATCTTTACAATTGTAGTTAGTTACTGTGGAAGGGACACAAACCTTTGTTACTCTCTCTCTCTAAAGGAACTTGATACCTAGCATGGTAAGCAGTAAACCTGCACTGTCCAGATCTTTCAGAGAAGCTTCACATAATAAAAACCTAAAAGGACACTGCTGTTAGCTCTTATATACTGCATAAAAAGTCCAAGGAATTTGAACCAGTGATTTGAGCAAGTTGACTGACAACATTCTGTTGAAGAAGCTTTTCTTAACTTGTGGGTTTGATTCCCCTCCTTCCTCCTCAAAATACGGGAAACCCAGAAAGTGAAGTAGGGAAACCTGTAAAATAATATTACTTTTAAGAAAAATAAGAAAGCAAAGGAAAGCAACATTTCCAGAATCATTTTCTTGAGACCACACATGTAATATTACAACTGTTTGCACTTTTTTTTTTATATCTATCTGCCTATACAAAATTGTTGAAAAACTGTGGATTAGAGTACAGACTGACACTTAATCTCAATTTAAAGACTGAAAGTGATGGAGAAGTTACAGTATCCCTTTTTAGCATCTTCCAATGATTTACTACATTGCTGCTTAAAAAAATTACATCTGATGATATATGATAATATGTCTCTTCTGTGGAACATCATGTGCAAAACCAATATAAAATGCATAAATTAAATCTAAAAAAATTTGCAGTGAGGATGCATGGATTTTAAAGGCCCCATTCTACAAAATGCCAGGCTTGTTTGCCAAGACATTAAGTACACTTTGCTACTTTTAATGCCCATGGGGAATCACACCAATTGCTAATTCACCAGAACAGACTCGTAAAGCATGTCTGTCTGATATAATTCTCCCTTTAAAAAGTCATGATGATAAAATGACAAAGTACAATAGTTTTTGCAAACCACACTATTCTGAAACTTGGGGTGATATCTTAGATCCTGTGGGTGGATAAGGTAGGTCATTGACTTTCGTACACATCTGCTACAGCAGTGTTACAAACAACGAACAACTATCTGGCTTCTCTAACAATAATAGTAAGAAATCAAAAACGTACAATTTACTTGCATTACAAATATCTCACAAACTGTTTAGCACACAAGTCAAATATTCCCACGGGCATCTGATTCTCTGTGCAGTTCAGTTCTGAAAACAACTTTGTCCGTAAAAATGACCTTGTGAATGGATTGTTACTCACTGCTTTCTCATTGCTTGTAACAAACAGTCAGAAGTTAAAATCATTCAGGAGCCATTCAAAGTTTTTTGAATAATCATATTTTTAGTTGTTGTGTAGCATAAGTTGCAGCTGCCTACTGAAATTTTGCAGTCTTCTTAACAACTACCAACGCTGTCATCTCCTGAAGGATGGACTTTTTGTTTGCTCTATTTTGTTTCTTCTTATGCTCGGGAACACTCATGTTGTTGTAGATCAGTACATTATAGAATTCCACTGGAAGACAGTCTAATGTAAATGACTGCTTCAGCACATGCTAAGTTAGGTTTTCTGTTATATTGTGCTTTAGCAGATGACTTGCCACCTGAGCTACGAAGTCTCACTCTGAGGTTTATTTTGCATTATTGGTGTGGCCATGACACACAAACAAGGCACTTGGAAATAGGTAATATGAAGCCCAGCCTCTGGTGGTACTGGAGCTGTCCAGACCACACTCGGACTTCAAGCTCTTGTTGGAGCTTTGTGGAAGTGCTTCCAAACTGGAAAACTTCAGCCCTGGTGCTTTGCTTATTTACACTGGTGGCTAGAATAGCTCATAGAAATCCTATGAGTCACATGGGTGCAGGAGGAGCCTGGCTGAAATGTAATGTTCTAGCATGCAGCTAGACAAGAGCATGAAACACACAGGTAAGTCGCTTAGCTTGTGACCTTGAATCTTCTCAACTTTTTCTAGAACTTTTCAGTTCTTCTTTTTCCAAGATAAAAAAAAAAAAAAAATCTGTGTTTAAAAATGCTTCTCCAGAACTTTAACCTTGCAGACCCCATACTGCACAAAACCCCTTTCTTAGTTATTTCCATTTGGCCCATAGCTCTTTATGACAGCACTTCTGTATGATGCAAGTTAAATGAACTTACAGTAGAAATATTTATACCAACTTCCATATCAGGAATGTCATGATAAAATTTCCAAACAGAGTCCGTCACATTTTGATATAACAAATCAATTGAAGCATTACTAGTGTGATAGCTGGACTGCGGTCAAGCATACTGTCAGTTGAGGTACTACCCCTAAGCCAGTTTATCTCAAACTTCTGACCACTGCATTTAATAACCTTGGTTCCTAAATGTGAATGATCAAACATATATGAAAAAAACAATTCAACAAATAATGAGCTTTTAGAAAATAGCAAATTATGTCAGAAGAAAAGCAGCCAAAATAATAACAGCTAAAGATGAATGTTTATGTATTATAGATACTCACATTTGTCTTTTTGAAAAATTATGGAGTGTGTGAAAAATATAGCAGAAATAAAAGTAGGTCTGGAGAAGGTGATGCCCCCACCTGCATATTTCATAATAAACTGGCGATACAGCCAAATACATAGAGCGTGAAGGGCTGGGAATTTATATCCATGTAAGCCAAAGGGATTTGAACTAAACTCTTCTCAGGAGAGTGCCCTAACCACCTGCTGTAATCTGAAGTATGTTAAGGGATCGCTCTACTTTTTGTTGGAGCTGAATTACAGCACAGAAGTTATGTGGCCACAGAGATAAGCAGTGAGCCGTAGCAGTGCATATTAGCTTCATAATATCTGTAGTGCCTTTATAGAAGGGAGTTCTCGACTCTGCTCTCAAAAATATTCAGTTATATTCAGTAGCTGACAAAGCACAGAAGCAGTCCTGGGAGCAGAATCCAGACTTCTGCTGAGGGCTTCTGCTTGGTGTCTGGCTCCTTGAGTCTTGCATTTTTAACAGAATCTGTGAGCTGCCTCTTCATGCCCCATAGTTCAGTGGTTACAGGTCATAGGCCTTCACTATGAAGAAATGACTGAAGCATAGCTTTCTGTTTTCAGTGATGTGTTCTCTCTAGTCAGACAGTATTACACTGAAAGCTGACCCACCACCTCCAAAACGATGGGTCCTGCTTTGCTTTTCCATAAAAATCAATGCACCAGCAGGCAAAAATACTGAGATATAGTTTCCAAATGGAAATATGACTGTTTACAACTCTGATTCATGTGTACATGTCCTGGAGAGAAGCTTGAGTTCAGTTACAGAAGTTCTAGGGGTTTTGTCCATCCCTCCTCAAGCTGGCTTCTGAATCCTGCACCACAACTGATGCTTAACTCACAGACGTATAAATCCTGTTGTCTCTATCCCCAATGCATTAAAAACCTACATTACCATGAAGAAAGAAGTTAGGCCTAGTTCTACAGTGTTCTGATTCTTATTATGGTCATTTCATTTTGTTAAAGAGAAGGTGGAAGTGAGGGACGGAGAGGAAATGCTGCTACTGGTGCAAGTGGCATTTTCGAGTGAATTTAGTTTAAGAGTGTTTTATATTCACAGGCATAAGAGATGATCTAAGGCGCATGCAGTGTACAGTCAGTCTGGGATGTCTGGGAAAAGGAGCTCTAAAGGGCAGACAACAAGGCAGTGACCAAAGGAAGCACGAGGACTTGGCAAGGCAGCTGCCTGGGGCAAACCCTCATTTGTGAGCGGCAGAGCTTGGTCACTGCCTCATTAGCAAGGCAATTGGAAAAAAACAAACAAAACCAACACACACACAATAATTGCAGTGAAGAAAGCCCAAATGTTGGTTGCTGCTTACTAACTATATATCTTCTGCTCAGCTCCAAGGAGTTACTTTGGCAGTCATGGAAGTGGCAAAGGGAAGGGACAAAAATGACAGTAACAACAATATTACAAGAGAGAAAGCAGATGCCACACCCTCCTTTGCAGTTTATGACCAATTACAGGATTTCCATAGTCTCCATGAGGCAATTAAAGAGTTATGCTTCAGTGACCAATTAATATTCACTTGACATCATCAGTTTACCAACATCTCAGAGAAACAGCCTTGTTGTCCCTTGCTGAAGTAATTGCATTACAACACAGTAGCCACAAAAAAAAAAACCCCAAACCAAACAAAACAGAAAATGGGAGCTTTCTTGATTTGGAAGGATATTTTCCCCAGTGTCTTTAAAAATGCAGAAATACTAGAAAACATAAAGACTCTACTTAGCAGAGTACAGTAGGAATATTTCTGGGATGTAAACATTATTTGGAAAAAAAACCCCCGAAACCAAACCAAACCAAACCAAAACATTTTCAGCACCAGAGGAAAATGCTAACTGACTCACAGTAGCTTAACTAGTCAAAGCTTTCACGTATATTCTGGAGAGCAGCGGAGAGGCAAATCCTACAGAAATAACACTTTAATTCATTTAAGAAGTATTAATTTGCACTTGATTAAGAGAAGTTCATAAGACCAAATTTATTAGTCCTTACTCAACAAGCATCCTATTGAGTCACATGATAACTTTTCCTCCAAATACTGGGAAATGAGACAAAAGACACAATGGATACAGATTAATTAGACTGTAACTCAATTAATTGTACTCATTTATAAACTACCAGCAGTAATTTTTCCTTTGTTTATAACTTAATTCTTAATTGTTTCCCATTTGGAAATGTCCCCCTGGTCCACCTGATGTTGTCCATCTCTTTCTACTGAGCCTGGAGGTGTTAAGCTTGAGCAGGCTCCTGCACCTGGCACCTCCACCAGGTATCGAATGCTGGGCAGAACCAGTCTGGGATGCAGGGCTCAGTGAGAGCATTTACAGGGCACTTTAGTGTGGACTAGCTAGAACAGTATCTATTCCCACCCTGTCTCACGGTGAATGAGTCTCCCCACAGACAAGCCCTAAATCCCACTTCCACCGAAACCTGACATTTAGAACCCAGGAGGTGATTTTTTTTATTCATGAAAGCCCTGATTAGCCACTCTGAGGCTCCTGAAAGGCTATAACTGCTTATTATTTACTAATTACTGGGCTACTAATGTTCTTAAATTGCCTAGATTACGGTTAGGTTACTGTCATTGCAGGGTACTGCCAGGTTACTGTTGTTGCCAAGAACAGTCCCCAGTTTGAAAAAGCAGAGCCTCTCAGTGCCTAACCCTCATTTAACCCAGTCTGATTGTTCCAATGAGTCACTCCTGTGTCAGTTCAAGAGGTAATAAGGACTTATAGCTCTGACTCAGTACAAAACTCAGATGATTTCAGGTCATCTCTTTAGCATTTTCTATGGTTGACTTAGGGTATCTCACAAGCTGAGTGCTGTGTCACTTACAGGTGAGTGCTGCAATCACTGGTATAGAGGTAGGGCTGGGTTTTGGCCATATTAATGCCTGTTGAAACTGGGCATCAGAAAACACAAAAAAGTCAGAGGGTCAAAGTGAGGGGACACTAGAGTGGTGCAAATGGGAGAGCAAAACTTGCAGAGCAAGGGAGTCCTTGGCAGAGGTGACTACAGCCCACTCCTTTGATTGGTTTTACATTTCATCCAATGAATGTCTATCGAAAAATGCTTAAGATATCAAGACAAATGGGAACCTGGGAATCATTGGGTTTTGAGAGGGAGTTAGTGATTAAGCCAAAGATTTATGCCCTTCCTTGTTTGTGAGCTCTTTTTCTGACCCCAAAAATCTTTCATTCTCTGCTGTGAAGTGTCATGGCTTTCACATGAGCTCCTCATTCTCCCTTCCCCTCCTCTCTCTCCCACACTTCTACGTAGTTTAAAAGCCCGGTGCTCTAGGGCACCATTCTGGGAAAGGAGGGACTTGGGTGACAGTATGTGCATTTATAGAAAAATTGAGTTCTACTTCTGTTGAAAAATTTACAAGGAAAGAATGAAGCCATTATCTCTACCCAAAGGCTGAAGGAGAAGTTTTTAAAAAAGCTCCCAGTAACACCACATTGCCGGGCCATTCCTAAATCTGTGAGAGAGGTAAGATTTCAGTTCAGTTCAGCATTTCTTATACCTGATGTAGTTTGGGTAGTCTATGAGAAGTCTGAGCTTGGGAGAGAACACAGAGACTAGAGAGAAGAAAGTCCTCCACAGTGTATTTCCAAAAGGAAAAAAAACCCCTGTATTCTTGGCTCTCTCTCTGGATTTGTGTGTAAAGCAGAGAATTTATGGAGGAAAAGGACAAATTATCTTCACCTGGCTGCATTGTTTCCTTTCTAGCAAGGCATTGAAGCATTAAGTATTGTATAATGTGCTGGATGCCATGTTGTACACAAAAATATTACCCAGTTCCAGATATTTTTATTATATGGTTTAAAGAAAACAAACAAACAAAAAACTGCAGGGAAACCATAGCAAACAGGGCAGAAGACATAGAAGCAGAGGACCTGACCTAGCAAGGAACCAGGCACCTCAGTCCTTGGATATCAGTCACTATGCATACAAAATCATCACCATCTCCCCTCAGTGCTTGCAGGTTTCCAGAATAAGTCTCCAAGTTGTTACCTTCTGAAGGAGCAGGTGAAAGACATAAAAGCCCTTCTTCTATAAAGAAGGGAAGCTAAGGAGAATTCAGAGAGAAAACCTAAGACACATTTTCTTTCCATTTTTTGGAATTGTAAGAAAATGAGAAGCAGGGTGTGTGTGTGTAGAGGGGAGGGGGGGAACAGAAAAACTTGCTCAAGTAGAACGTCTTCTCTGGTAATAGGAAAAGGAAAAAAAATCCTAAGGCCAGAGTTTTAGCTAATTTAAATCATCATTGGGTTCAAGAGAATTACATCAGTTAACAGAGGCTCAGAATTTGCCTCACTTGTACTTCTTTGAAGAGATTTATATTCAAATAAGCATTCAGATAATTTTAGGTTTTTTTCTTTGTTCGTAACACTGGGTTTCTAGTTTGTTTCATTGCTTTCTTTATCACAAAGGAACAAATTCTTTTCTCTGCTAAGTTATTCCTCTTTGAAGAATAGCTGTGAGGAGCAAGAGGAAGAACAGATTGGCAACATTTGTCAGTGCTCATCTGCCTTTATTATCCCTTGGGGCCCTGCTTTCTGTGTTATCTTCTGTTTTGCTTGGGGAATGCTCTGAGTTTCCAAAAGAGCCTTTAGTCATGACTATGCTATCAGAGTTTGGGCAGAAAAGCCATACATGTCTGAGTTTTAATGCTATGCTGAACTTCCTAACCTTTTGTAAGGTAGTTCTGGGTGATGCCAAGGCAGTAACTCATAAAAAGCTCCTTAGTGTCTCTGCACCTTCAACTTTTAAGAACAAAGTTAAAAAAGGTTGAATGTTAGTGACCTCCTAAAAAGTTATTCCCATCAGAAAGTGTTGGTACTGTGCAACAGTCACTTTACTGTGCTGAAACAAGAGGTAGAGCCCTACATAACTCTTTCAATGAATTGCAAGTTTTAAAGGTCTAAGTATTTAACACTTTAAAAATACTATTGACCTCTAAGTAATCTATTTAAGAAGTGCACACATCATAAATTTGAGTTCCTTTAAAGGTTTCAGCATATTTTTCAGAAGAAGTAAAAAAAAAAGAATTTATGAAATCCATTAGCTGAGTTTTGGTCTGTGCTTTTTCGACAATCTGAGCATGGTTTGCACACGTGGCTGTGAATGTACTGACTGTCTCTCTGTCCTCTTGCTTTTCAAGAGGAAATCAGTATCACACAAGTCACAATGCAACGTTTTAATGCTTATATCTTCTTAAAGACTGTAAGCTGCTTGCCCACTTAGGTTTAAACTGTTGGCTTGCCTTGTGTAATGGATATAGTGAGTGAATGAATGAATGGATGAAGAATGCCCGCAAGGAGAAATCGCTTTAAATAAATTACAACTCAAGCTAAATCAGAAAACAAGATCAGTAAAAATTAGCATAGTTACATTAAAAGTATAGAGTGAAATTCACAGCTGTAGATAGTGGCTCACAGACAGCTCACTTGTATACTTAACCAAACCAAAAAAATCACAGGTAAAAGGCCAAATGCATGAAGTGAGATGTTAACGGCTTACGTTGCTGCAAAACCACATATGAGCACCCTAAGTACGCAAAAGCACTTGTTTACACTTAATCATTTCTCCCTGTATGACTAACCTTCTTTAGGGACAGGGGGCTTACAGTCTCCCTAAGTACAAGGGAGCCAACAAGCTCCCTACAGGCTTAGGGGGCTACAGTCAGGTGGCACGGAGATGACCCAGGACAACAAGGCTGCAGAGCGGCTGGTGCTGTAGCTCAGCTGGGGCGCAGGGCGAGAGCTTAAAAGCAGCTCCCAGGGGAAGCAGAAGGATTGCCTCCTGAGGCTTCTATCTTTCTTCACAGAAGCCCTTGTCAATGCAGCTGCCCTTGAACAACCAGCTAATCTCCTAGAAGGGAGGAAGAGGGCCCGCCAGTGCTCCTTGACTCCTGTTACAGAAGGACCATCTTGCTTTCCTCATTAGAAACTGCCTTGAAATAGAGTTAAATTAATCCTAATGTTACATCTGAGGTACCTGAGGTTACTATCAACAAGAATGGATTAATTTAGCACAGCTCATTTACAGTACTGATCTTTGAAAAAGTTTTTGTAGCCACTTTGGGTGGGTGGACAGTTTAACAAAAGCTAACTTCAGCCTCATGAGGCAAGTTTCTCACTGAGGGATACAAGGAGAGGGCAGGGAGGAATATGTTCTGTGAAAGACCCCAAAGCAAGATGGACTTGAAGGCAAAGTGCCACATTACATGGTGTTCAGGAAAGATCTAACTGATGTATGATAGGGAAATTAAATTTTATGCAAGATTATGAAATGCAACAGAGAATTGTAAGAAAAGTAAGCAAGGTAGAGCCTTGCATGTGAAAGCTTGGCAGCTCTGTGCTGAGTCTTGAGAATGAGGAACATGAGTTTGAGTTTGATGCAGGGAAAGAATGAAAGCTGGTGGAAACGCCAGAGAATGGAGATGTGTGACATGACATCAGGGTGTTAGGGGGGAAACAGCTTGCTTGTCCTGAGAAGTGTGGCAGCAAAAGATATGCAAGAGACAAGACATCACAGGATGTGTGGCAGATTACAGATGTGAGAAGAATGTAGTGGGATGGGAGGATGACATCAAAGGATATGAAGGGAGATGGCAGAAGGGGGTTTCTTGATGGAGAGAAGATGAGAACCTTTTACATCAAAGAGAAAGGAGGAGGCAAAGGCAAAGTGTTGTATAGAAAGATGAGGACCAGATGATATTATTAATATATCTATCAACTTCCTTTCTTGGAATATTCTCAGCTCTCTTGAGAATTCCTTTCAAAGACTGGGAAATAGTTTGGGTTTGCTCCTGCATGACATAAGTATAATGGATTTATTCTGTGAGCATGGATAAAGAAAATTATGAACAGTCCAGAGAGTGATGTTACAGTAGAGTGGTTAAGAGATAACAGCAAGGAGTCAGAATATGACTTACAGTTAGTTTTAGCTTCGTATCTTCACATGTGGCCTCATTTTCAGTCATGCCTTGTGCATTTAGAAAGCTTGGATTTACCCTACCTCACACTAGGCACTCAGCATAGGTTAGGAACCAGGTGGCCCTCAACTGCCTCTATAATAAACAGAAACAAATGGGCAGTCAGATGAGTTGTGTTGCCTTCTGTGCTGCCTTGCCGTCTCCACACTAGCTGTAGCAGAAGACTGAGAGCCATGGCTGCTAGTGTAAATGCCTCAGTTATGAGTCTAAAGTTGTGTGGGGTGAACTGGGGCTAAGGGAACATAGATGACTTTATTGGGGACTGCAAAGAACTGTGTGACTTCTCACTCTACACTGAAACACAACACTCAGATGTGTAGGGACCAGGGACCTACTCAATCAAAGCCTTTGTTACAAAATGGTGTGAATGTTAAAAATAAAAGCTGGTAGAAAAGTCCAATAGCAGACATTTACAAGGTTCCCTCCCTACTGCTTAAAAGGAGGAATAAAATCTGGATGGGTTATGGTTAGGAAATCTGGAATAAAATCAGGATGCCGACTAACCTAAGGGACTCTGTTTTTGCACACTACCAGGATAAATCTTTGGATGTTTTTCTCACAAAATTTAGAATTCTGACCGTGCTGGCCTCACTAGTGTATTAAAGAACTTTTATAAGCATACTATGTTGCCTTCAGTGATGCTTTCTGTCTCGTATGCCTCTTCTTTCCATGTTACTTTTCCCCTTTCTTTTCCCTCAAGCCACACTAGCTATAAACCCCTGCAGTTGTTTTGTGACTACTGACTCACTAAGAGGGCCCATATGTTTAAGTCCTGGTGCATAATTCTTCAGCACATTATTATATTTGTTTTAAACACAATAATAGATGTATCATCTCTTTTTAGCAACTTCCAGCTTGGAGGAAGTAGGCCAGGAACATGGGAGTATTAAAGAATAACAAAGGAATCCATGTTAAATTGCTAATTACCTGGCACTGCATTTGTTTTCAACTTATATAAAAATGTGGTGGTATTACCAAATAATTCATAATGCCTTAGGCAAACAAGCTAGCCCTGTAATACTTCGGCATAATTGAAAGTGATGAAGTGGAAGACTGGAGATGTTTATTTCGGAATAGCAGTGTTCAAATAATGTGCCAAAAGACAGAGAAAACCACTGGAGATCTTGAAAGGAGTGAAGAGAAGAAAAGCAGCATGGTCCAGAATAATGAGAATCATAAACGCTGTAGCAAACAATTTAACTTTTTTTTAAATTACTCCTAAGAAACAAATTGAACAACCAATGAACCTGTGATTGTTAAGTTTCTTGGCTTGGACGCATATTCGACTGTCATAAATGTCTTTACAAAAGCACATTTTACTTTGCACTGGAAGGCATTAGTTTGCTAGTTCTAAGTCAGCCACAAAACATTAAAACTCAGCAGGGCAAATTCTGTCCTCAGGTACATGCCTGAACATCTTTTCAGCAAAGCTTGTTTCGTAAGAAAAAGCTTCAGAATGCTAAATATTTTCTTATTCTTTTTCCAGTGAACCTGAGAAGAATGTACCTTCCTTTTCAAATGTTGTAGTGCTGCTGATGGGGGCTATACAATAGACATTACAAGACTGAATTTGGTTCCTTGTCAAAGTGTCCATGTTGTTAACAAGAGATAATTTTAAAAAAAGATGTTCTTTCCTCAGAATCTGAAATAACTAAAGATATTAATTCTCAAACTTTTCTGTGTCAAGAGTACTGTATTTGCATGCAAGAACCCACTGAGCAGGACCTTTGTCTCCTTCACCAACTTGGGGGAATCAGGGCAACTGCAAACCACTGGCATTCATTTAGGACACCTTGGTTTATCTTTTTTCTTTCTTTTAGTGGTGATGACAATCCCCTGGGGCAAGGTCAGGCTAGGTCAAGAAGGAAAGGCAGAGAGAGCACCTTGAAGGAGCTGGGATGTTAACCTACAGCTGCGGCATGGGTTTGCTGACAAGCACCACGTAACTGGCCGCTGTTAATGAGGAGGCAATCAGCTTGTGGATGCTGCAGAGTGCTGTACAGATTCATGTAGTCTAGTATTTCATTTCATTTCATTCTCCATCCTGTCTTTTAGTCAATCAGCAGTGACTCAGGTGCACAGAGTTTTGATAGCACCCCTTACAAATCTTTTCAGTAGGTCACTGACCAATTTTCTACAGGCAATCATGCTACAAGTATCATAGCTCCCGCACTGGTGTTCCAGGTCACTTGTGTGCAATGTTGCCTTCTGCTACTCTGCATCATACAAAGCCAAGTTTACCCTAACAAAGTCACCTGAAAGAGGACAAACAGTACTCTGCATCTCCCTTTTGGATATCTTATGGCAAAAAAGAACAAAAGAAGGAAGACAGGGCAGGCCTTGGTTGTGAGGCAGTACTATGCTGAGGCAGGAGGAGGGAGGGAAATGATCTCTCTCCCTTGTCCCTGCATTTATCAGATGACAAAAAATAGCCACAGGCTGCACTTCCCATCCCGTAGCTCACCTCTGCATTAGTCACTATTGGAAGCAAACATGGAGGATTTAATAGTTCTCCTTTAAAAATATCCCGGTATCTAAAATTAAACTGGGGATGGAGCGTCAGAGGAGGGAAAGGGTAAGAGAGAAGCGTTTCTTGCCACTGCTTCTCTCCTGTCACATCCTCTGAAGGGGCGTAGGAGAAACTCTCCAAATCATCTAGCTTTCTGCCTCCACAGCTGATTTCTTTGACAAGAAAAGAAGGCAGAACTTTTTTATATTGTGTATTACTATATTGTTGTAAGAGGGATGACATTCAGAAAAACTAGGACAGCTTCTAATCCAAGATACTTATGTGGTTTTATACATGCCTTCAATGATTAGGGTTAAGCAAACCCATAAAAGGAGTGTTGGCCAAACCCACAGGCTCCATTCAACAATACTAGTAAATCAGCATTCAAATGGGAGTTTCATGCATGATTTAATGAACACTCTAATCTTAAGATTTAATAAAGGAAAAATTCTTCAGTGATCTGCTCACATGGGAAATGGTGAGAAGCAATTTGCTGAATCAGTACTGAAAGCCACAAATTTTCTAGCACAGAACAGAACTCTTTCCATTTTTTCTGTCAGTGATGTGCAGTTAGTAAATAATACATAAAGAAGAACCAGGGGTATGTTTAAAATTGCACCCTGTTATAAAAATAGAGCTGTCAGGCTGGATTGCTGAGGCTGGCAGGGGGAGGGCATTAGCAGAGGAGAAGTAGATGTTTGTTGAACAGCTGGAAGACGATTTGTGACAAAAAGGTGAAAACTTAACAGTTGTGTAAAAGAGCAATGACGGTGTGAAATTAATTGGTTATCTTCACCACACTTACAAGCTCTTCTACAGTCATTACTTTCAGTTGTGACAGATGAGGATAATGCTACAGTTGAGACCTTGGTGTTTTCTTGCAGCTGAAGCTGTGTATTGGAATGAATTATTGGCCTCAAAAGTACATTTTTTTTGTATACAATTTGCTGAGCTATAGCCAAAGCCTCAGCAATAAATAAATAACTATTCCACCACAATAATGGCAAATGACATTGCTAATACACTGCTAGACCATTTCACCACTATGTCTGTTTTCAGTCCAACTAAAGTTGATGTTGACCAAAAAAAAGGCCAAGAGCAATTCTTTCCTTGGTGTATGATACTGTATTCATAGTGAAATGGGCGTACTGATAGGTACCCAGTGAGCTGCTGGCAAAGGAACAAGAAGGCTGTCACATACACAGCTATGGCGACATGCCGGTATTCTTGCTCTGAAGATGCTCCCTTTTCATGAGGACTGAGAAAGCTGCAAGTACCTGCTACTCCTGCATTACTTATTGGATAACTAAAAAAAGCAATTCACACTCAAGGGCTCCAAACCGTTGATATCCATAGTTAGTTCACCCTTAGTTTGGGGGGCTGTTGCAAAGTCAGACAGTACTGCAACTGCTGGAGCACTGCTTTAAGCTTCCTTTTTCCTCAAAGTAAAAGCCAGACAGTATTTTTTCAAGAGGGAAGACCTGTATAATTGATATTTCTCATCCACCCTCTTAGCCGGGTGAAGTTCCTTTGGGTGACATCCTCCATCAAAGCTCAAAGCTGATAAGGTAAATCTTAAGTGCTCAGATATTTCGTTCATACTTTTTAAACAAATGAAAAAGAAACTACTCATTTGAAACTCACATTGGAAGACAAGATATTCTGAAGTGCTCTTCAGGCAGATAGAGTCCTGACTCACCCACTGGTGAGGATTTAAGGACTACTGAGGGGTTTCCTTTGCCCCCCACTTCCCACTTTTCCTGCATATTCCTAAACTACAAAAAATGATATGGGATTACAGCATCTACCCCTGATGTCTCAGTTCAGGAAAAACATTCTGTCCAATGTATAGGATTTCCATGAGGAGAATCATAGTTTCTCTTTAAAACTGAAATGTCCTGAGCGTATTTAGAATCATAGAATCATAGAACGGTTTGGGTTGGAAGGGACCTTAAAGATCATCTAGTTCCAACCCCCCTGCCATGGGCAGGGACACCTTCCACTAGACCAGGTTACTCAAAGCCCCATCCAACCTGGCCTGAACACTTCCAATGATGGGGCACTCACAACTTCTCTGGGGAACCTGTTCCAATGTCTCACCACCCTCAAAATGAAGAATTTCTTCCTTATGTCCAATCTAAACCTCTTTCAGTTTAAAACCGCTACCCCTTGTCTTATCACTACATGCCCTAGTAAAAAGTCCCTCTCCAGCTCTCTTGTAAGCCCCCTTTAAGTACTGAAAGGCTGCAATAAGGTCTCCCCAGAGCCTTCTCTTCTCCAGGCTGAACAACCACAACTTTCTCAGCCTGTCTTCATAGGAGAGGTGCTCCAGCCCTCTGATCATTTTTGTGGCCCTCCTCTGGACTCGATCCAACAGGTCCATGTCCTTCTTATGTTGAGGGCCCCAGAGCTAAATGCAGTACTCCAGGTGGGGTCTCACCAGAGCAGAGTAGAGGGGGAGAATCACCTCCCTCGACCTGCCAGTCACACTTCTTTTGACGCAGCCCAGGATATGGTTGGCTTTCTGGGCTGCAAGTGCACATTGCCTGGTCATGTTGAGCTTCTCATCAACCAACACCCCCAAGTCGTTCTTCTCAGGACTTGCTCTCAGTCCATTCTCCGCCCAGCCGGTATTTGTGCTTGGGATTGCCCTGACCCATGTGGAGGACCTTGCACTTGGCCTTGTTGAACTTCATGAGGTTCACACAGGCCCACCTCTCAAGCCTGTCAAGTCCCCTCTGGATTTAACTGAGACGAATAAAAAAAAAGGGGGTTTGCTTGTTTTATGTCAAGCTTCTCTAAGATTTCCACAGAAGTGCTAGTCTGCTCTTACTTATAAAGGCTAAAGAAAATTGTGGTAAATTTCTGAATAAATTAAACAAGGGGATGTAGAATATAACTGCTTTTTTGGAGGTTATGAGTTAGACAAGCACAATGATTGGTCTGAATACAATAATGATTTAACGACATTGTGTGACCTGTGGTGAATTACAGCTTCTATTCCCTACTCTGGGACAGTGCGGGGCAAAATTTCTCCAAGGATTTTTTGGAGCGGTTGGTGAATCAGAGCTTGCAGATAATGCTCCAAATTCACCAGTGTCCCAGTATTTACCAAACTGACAATTTCTAAGCTGCTAGAAAAACACTGACAGTGTATTACAGTGAAATGAGAATCTCCCTCTGAGACTATCACTTTTCACATTTGATTATTCATGCTGCAAAACAAACTTCAAGAGAAATGAATAAGCAAAAAGTTGAGGTCACTTTACATCAGCTGTAAATACCCATCTCCTGAGAGCAGTACAATGTGAAGTAGCTCAATGGTTTGAAAACACAATCATCTTTTCTTTCAAAAGGCCTTAATCCTTACCTAATTTGTAAAGAAAGCATTGTTTTTCTCATATGCAGTGGCATAGTATGAGAACTCAAACAATATTTTTAGAACCCATTTGCTTTAATTGATACCTTATTTAATAGCAAACTGTTATGGGATTTTAGTATTTTCAGGGGTGGTCTGCAATTTTGTTATTTCCAAGTCTGTTTTTCTAATATTCCCCAAATTATAAACATCTGAGTATTGTTATTTGTTATTTGGCACTAAGGAGAATATAAGCTGAGCTCATTATTCTTTCAAAATAAGAAGGCGTCTTTACTCACTTTCAATGCAGATTTGGTGAGTAATATTAGCATGACACTGAATGCAATGGATGGTGTTGTATATAACACCATATTTTATTGAAACAGAGAAAAAAAGCTTGAGATTCTATAAAACACCAAGTTGAAAAGGAGCTTGGGAACACTGGTGTCTGACAGCTTATGCATCCAATTACTGGTATGTCACCAGAAATACATGGGAATAAAGTAATGAGATGGCAGTTTCTATAACAAAGAGTAACATTGTCTTCTTACATCTGGATCACCAGTTTCATGCTATGTATAAATCTACATTTTCCTGTTAACTCTTTACAGTCACACAGATCATTAGATCAAAACCCAGAGTGCAGTAATAGAGGTGCAATGAAATTAATGAGCACTAATGACCACTCTTATAGCTACACAGGACCTTATTACGGTATTGATATTGCCTTCACAGAAATACACGTTACTTTAAAGGAGGTACTCAACATATTCTGATCTGAAACTGAGACCACAATCTGAGCCAAAAATTGCATTGAGGGAGAGAGACTTTTCTCTTTTTGCTGCCTTAGAAACCTCATTTCTTCTAGTCACATCAGCTATTTGTGATGGATTTTCCCTAGAAACTTGCTTAATTTTCAGTTGCTCTTCTCAAATTCAAAACAGGACAGGTGAAACATTTAAAAGCAGCATGACACCAGCGATTCAATTCAAACACAAACTGAATTTTTCCAGAAGAAAACATTTTATTTATATGTAATGAAGTTTGAAGGTGCCCAGTTCTGGTCAGAATTTCAAATCCAAAGGCCCATCCACTGCAAAGAAAGATGAGCCAAATCCTTCTTTCTTGTTGCAGGACACCATCTTAACCTACTCCAGCAGTGCTTAAGTATATTTAGATACAGAACCGGCTAAGGTGCCTGAACAATAAAGAGAGGGTAGAAGTGTCCTAAAGCGGATTGTCTCCCTTTATGGTTTTGCATTTTCTACTGAATCAAATCCCAGGCCATCACCTGTATTGTGGCATTCATAAAGAAATGCAAGAAAAGCAGCCAACAGGAGGTGAGAGTGCACTAAAAGGCTGTGGTCACAGCATCACATCGAAGACCTCTGGGCGAAGACGACCACAAATGCAGCACTATTATGGCACGCCAGAAGGAAACAGCTATAGGGATGAAAATCTTTCTTTTTAGCAGAAAGATGATGGGTCTAGTGAAAAAAGATGTTTGTGTTTTTGCAAGTTGATACATCTTCCGAAAGATGAGATCATGAGTGTGTGATGAGATTGCCAGTGTTCTCGGGTACCTGTCTAAGTTGAGGCGTTTTGTACTGCACAGTGCCAGGGGAGGGAGTGCCTCTCGCAAGAATCCACCTTTGGCCCATATTCTGTCACTCAGATTTTCTCCTTTCTTATGCCTGTGGAGAAATAGCCCCTTCTGAGTTGACTGTGTTATCAGCAGTTTCCACAGCTCTTTTGGCCCGCTCTCGCAAGGCCTCTCCTTGACGTCTGCATAGCACGCGTGGCGTTACATTTGCAGAGATTTTGGTATTAGTCTTCTAAGATAAAATTGTGGTTTAGTGTTTCTAAAGTAATAGTATAACTTGAGTCAATGCAGAGCATCTTGGCAAAACCTTCCTCCTCAGTCAGAGTGCGGCACCACAGGGCTCTGGCACAGGCGGAGCAGGCAGCTGGGCCGTGGGCCATTTTACTGCCCCACGCTACTGCCTGTTCTTCCTAGGTCTGGCCCTGAGCCTGCTTCTCTTTCCCCCGCTGACTTCATTGCAAGTTGGAGCAAACTCTGAACACATTTATTTCTGCTTTGGAATCAGGCAAACTATTAATATGTCTTTGAATTAACAGAAGTGTGTATATAAGGAAATTCTGGGGTGGAATTTAGCATGGAAAGGGTTGTACCAACAACAAAATCAGAGTTCCTTATGGATAACAGAAGTTTTGGAGCAGTAACAAGTGACTTTAAGAAATTCTCCTGCAGAATTCACCTGTATTTCCTCATATTATGTTAGAAGAGTTGCAGGTATAAGAAGGTGAATATTTATTTTCAGAGTGTGTTTGTGTACTATGTTTCCATCACATCCATACTACTATAATCAAACGTCCTGCATATATAAAGTGTTTCTTAGTATGTCCTTTGGTTTTTTTAGAGGAATTATTTCAGATTGTCCTTTCAGTGAAATCTTACAATATTTGAAGTAGTAATTACAGAATGCCAGAACTAATTTTTCTCCAATAATTATCTGTCTGACAATCCCAAGCAGTTAACTCATTCATTAAAATTCAATAATGATTTCTCCAATGGCTTTCACTAGCAGTAATGACATACATTATTATGCATCACTAATTTCCATGAAGAACAATGAAGCACTATTTTATTGGCACCTAGAATTATTCCACTGTACTTTGCTGCATTCTTTTCAAGAGGTGATGAAAGGGAAAGTTGAGCAGTCTGGATTAAGTTTACTTCTTTTCAGGCCTTACAATGTTTTGCTACATCAGCAAAATGTTAAATAGACACTCTGAAATATTCTTAAACTGGTTTAATCATTGCGTCATGATTGGGATGAGTGTCAAAGTCCTTAATACATGTAAAGTTTCTTAGCTGTTAAATTCTAGGCAATTTTAGCATTATAAATAAAATTTAAAAGTGATTCAATCTTCAGTTTAAAATTAGATGGATTGGCTGAAGTGTTTGAAAGGTTTTTGTTGCCTTTTAAAAATTATTTGGCTATTCAGCTCTTACTACTTCTTTCAGGGGTTTCTAGGGCATCCTGTGAGCAAACATTAACTTCAAGAACTACACTGCATTTTGGAACTCCTCAGGGATAGCTCAGTCATTCTCAGGAGTGTTACAAAATTGAATTTTCTACCCTAGGTGGAGGGGTCAGGTCACTAGGTTACTCCTGCTGGGGGAAAAGGTGCAGTAGAGGTATGGAGCAGAATGGGATCAGAGAGACAAGGAGCCAGCCCTGGTGAGCTGGTATTGCAAGCTCAATGCAGTGCATAGTCATGAGGTAGAGAGCAACTATGTAAGGAACAGGTTAATCCGCTTCACCCATATTCCTTTCACCTCCACCAGCAGCAAAAGAACTCCCATAGCACAAACAATGCGGGACACAGACACTTTACATGCTGCTGCCCAAAGCAAGCACTTACTTTGCCTGTTCTTGCACCTAGGCTGGATCAGATAATCCTGTCTGTTTGGGTTGGGGTTTTTTTGCTTGTTGGATTTTTTTGTCCTTGCACAATGCACAAGCATGAGTATTCAAATTCATTATTTACTTCTGCTCCTGCTTACAGTGGTGGAAATCTTTGCCAATGGGCAGCGTTTCTACCACTGTACAGCCTGTGAAAGAACAAAGTCTACCCCACACATGCCACAGTGTGCAAACCCAGGATACCAATCTATTGCTACAATTATACCAGTGTAACTATGAGCGTAAATGGTTTACTGGCTTATTTGCTGTCATAACTTATGCAGGATTTGGCACACAATACATTTAATTATTCAGCTAATAGATTAATTCCCTAATGGAATCACAAAGCAAGAGGATTATGAATGTTCAGAATTCTTTTCCTTTTCTGCCTGGTCGAGACAGATCAAGTCATCCTTTTAAGTGTATTCTGCTTCTCTTAGGCATTTAGGTCAAAGCAATTGTTTACTTTATGTGCCTGTAATTATTATGAAATATGCTGAATTGCTAGTCACATTTCCCACAGCCGGGAACTGAGGTCCAAATTCATTGCCCTTGCCTGCAGAGACAGTACCCCAGGGTAAATTTTACCTATTACAATTCAGTCTTATTTAAACTGAGTAAGAATGACAACCTATAGCACATCACAGCTTCAGACACAGATGTGTATTCCTTGGGGATGCATCAGTAGTCTGGATTCCCAATTCAGAAGTGAAAGCATCCAAATTACCATTCTACAAAAGCTGCGTCTGAACTATTTTCAGCAGATTGCTCATTGGAATCAGGGCAGGTTAAAAGATGTTTCATGAATCGCTGAGATCTAGTTTCCTCAATTAGCACTAGAGAATTTTTTAACTTCAAAACTTCATATTGTATCAGGAAACCCAAGAATAAACTGAACATTCTGGTCTAATTTTGTGTCCTCCAAGAACTAGAAACAGAATTTTGAATATTGTTATTCTGGATTAAAATAATTGTGGGTCCTATTTACATCACATGGATGTTCATTTCCACAATGTTCAGTCAGGAGCTAGAGTATTTAACCAGAGCAAATTGTTCCTGCAGGTGTAAGATTGTAGGTACACATATGATTGGATTAAAAATCAATAGCAAATATTTCTTTTACACAGTTTTCATCATTATCCATATAACAAAAAATGTGGTTCCACTTTTGTTACTGAAGTCAGAATATTCACTCTTTTCATTTCTTATTAATTGTATACTGCATGTAAAACTAAATTGTTTCAAAGGCAGTCTTTGTCACTTCCATTCATCTGGATCTTTTTGCTACAAGTCTAAGAAAGTGGTTCACTGTAACGTCATTTAAACAGAAAAAAGACGTTGTATATTTCTAGAAACAAAAAATAATTGACTTTTGACTTATTGTTCAATACATATACTAATATACCAGGAACTACCACAAGCTATCAGAAGCTCACTAGACTAGCTCACTGCTATGTCACAGATCAGTGTAGTCTTGGCTACACTTGGCTGAATCCAGAATACATAATGATTAAACTCTATAGCAGTCTTTCTAAAAGTGACTCTTCTTTCTGTGTACACTATCAGCAGTAGATCACCTAATCACCTTTGTGGTCCTGGAGTGGTACCGCTATATAGTTGGCATGTGGACTGCCATTATGAACACCATTGAGGGGAGACTGTGCTGGGTACTTGTCTACGTTTAACTGGGCAACGTGGAAAGATAGATAGGCAGGACCACTTTTGAAACCCTAAGCCAGCAGGTATATATCTGAATTGCAGAAAAGTATAAGAAGGTGTGATTAAACTCAGAACAGTCTGAGTTACATGTTCCTCTGTTGATAGGCACTGCTGTCTCTTTGCTTAATAGGATGTTTTCATTAGGATAGATTCCCAAGCATGTTTACTGAGTGAGAGCAAATAACACTGCCAGTCAGGTTTTTTTTTCCCCCTATAAAATAATTCTCTAATATGGGGGGGTGGGGGGGGGGGCAGGGAGTATGGTGTGGGATTTTTTACAATAGAAATTAAAAACTGGTGTCTGGTTTTGTGCTGGGAAAGATAAAACAACAAAAAACCCCAAACCCAAACTACCAGTAAGCAGACACTTTCCTTTTTTTTTTTTTTTTTTTAAACAGAATATCTTGAAAAAAGCTTTCAACAGAAAGTTTCCAAGTAAAGCTACCATGGAGGTCAAACAGTGTAAGTGAATGTAGGTAGCTGCAAAGGTGATCAAATGGGTGCCATTTCCTCACTCGTGAGTGTGGCTGTGTGTTAGATAATCTCAGGGAACACAGCAGGAAATGAAGGCACTAGAATTTACAGAATGTGACACAGAACAATGGTAGGATAATTCATACCAAATTCCTCTAGCACCTTCTGTGCTGAGCTCTGAATTCAGCCAATAGGTGGCTAAACATATTTTTTTCATTTAACATAAAGTATGTTTAACCCTTCAACACATACCATTCCTTTCAGATAACATGAGCCTTTTTATCGTTCTTTTTAATAGACTTCTAGAAAGTAAATTGCCATCTGGGCTATGGAGACATTAAAAGATAGGAGAGGAATTTTACAGATGGGAGAGTTACACAAGGTGCTCTCCTCCAGCATTTTGAAATTTATTGACCTGCACCTTTGGTGCACCAGCTCACCTTGAATTTCGGTGACTTTGGAAATTCTAAAGAATCAGTATTTGCAAAGACATGAATTTGCTCTCAAGCAATGACCTGGATGCAAGCACATCTATAAAACCCAGGGATGCTTCGCTGATCTTTCATCAACAAGAGATATCAGCAATCACATTCTCTGGCCAAAGTTCTTTAAAATTAAGAATTTAATTGAACAGGAAATGATTTGAAATGCCTTTGGCCTTTAACTTGAAACTGAAAGAAAATACCACAGGAGGGAAAATATTGCTTATACGTGAGGTGAGGAAAAACAGGATATGAAAGGTGGGGAAAGTGATAGCAGATATAGACAGATCTATTTAGTGTCCTGAAAACAGTAGATTCAAAACACTGCATTAAATACTCTGTTTTGCATTGAACATGGTTGATTTATTTTGCATTTACAGCTTTCTATAATGCCATGTTCTTGATGATGTGGCTTTCTGCTACTCTGAAGCTTTTAGTGCTTTTTGCACCTTTATTGAATGAGAAAGGCAGCAAGACACATTTTTGTGACAGTACCAATTAAAGCTTCTCCCTGAAGAGTTTTGCTGGGAAAGCTGTTGATCAACAGGCTGATGTGGTATACAAAAGGTGCATGTCACTTGTCTGCAGCCACCCTTGTTGATGCAAAATGACAGCGAGGAGGCTCTTCTGTTACCACGTTAGTCACAAAGTGTGTTGTGAAGCGCTTTCAAAGTCCTGACGAGAGAACACACTTGTATACCAGATTCCAGCTTTGTCTTCATTGTTAAAAGAGCTGCGAATTCCTCTCTCAGGGCTCTTCAGGAGTGTTAACTATCCCAGGATGAGAGTGCCGGGTGAAGACAGGCAGTCTCATGTTATTATGAGATAAACATGCAGAGGTCAGCTCTATTTTCTCACCTGACGCAGACAAATTTATCTGACAGCAAAACAAAAAGTAGCTCATCTCTATTACGCTTTTTGACTCCACTATGTTAACAGAGGGTCAAATCACAATCCCAAATGCAGCCACTCCTGAGATTTGTGGACTTCTAACTCAGAACCATGTCCTATCACATACTGTTGATATTCCCCCCACCCTTAGTTAGTCTAAGGGTTAGAAGCAAGAAGTGACAAGGCTAAGCATGAAACTGTCTAATTCACTTTGATTTTTGCAGGAGTTTAAGCCATGTATAGATGTCCCAAGGTCACTCAAGTCTGACACATAAATCTTGATAACCTTCTGATCTTTTCCAGTGAAAAAGACGACCAAAGTAATTTCATTCCCAGAGATGTTTATGATATGAGAAGAAAAGAAGAAAGAATGAAAAAGATTAAATACTACTTATGCCTGAGCTGTATAGAGGCTGGACAATCAGGGGAGCTCTCCAGACCACAGACCTTGCATCTACAGGCAACTTGCAATCAGCCTGAAATCTGTCAACTGTAAATCCCATCTGCCTTTGTGGCAGGTAGAGTTGGTGCATTTTCAGGAAGAACGTCAAGAGCGCTTCTGCACAGCCCTCCATGGCCATCTACTCGGTGCAGCGCTGTGGCAGCAGTCTCCACAGCTGTTCCAAATCTATCTCTGTACAGGAAAGAAAATTGCTTTCCTGTGTGCTCTAAAGCTCCTGATTTATCTCCGGTTTTCTTCCAGGAACACTCCAGCTGGGTCAGCTTAAAGCCAGCCCTGCAGTCTACTTTGCAGATAGATAATGCAGATGGGAAACTAATATGACTTTGAGCCCGTCCTCAAGATGGCTTCACCATTGTATGGAAGCAACCATAGTCTAGCCTGAAACTGTGGCTGAAATGGAAGCTGTCGTGGTCAAAAAGCACTATGCAGAATAAGAGCCAATGTATTGGCTACAAAATCCGTATTATGAAGCTAATTTGTAGTCAGGTGGCATCATCTTTGGTGTGCTGTAGACTATGAGGTGTGCCTAGAGGGAGGTTTCTGTAACGCTGGCAGCATTGGATTGTGAACTGCTTCAATTCCACCAACCCTGGGCAAATCACGTTTTCAAGGACATGGGTAGTAATTAGAATTGGGACTCATTTTTCTCAAATGTAAGCTAAATTTAAATCTAATCTTGCAACCCTGGGCTCCTTCTAAAGACAATGGTGTGTAGTGGACAGATGTCTAAAACAGGCCAGATGACTCTCTCCAGAGGTGCTTATCTCTCCTTGTCTAACTTATTGGTCTAACTGTAACGGGTGCACAGGAAGCATAGCTTTGCTGTAGATACCTAATTTTCGGGGTCTAAAGTTGAGGAAAAAATCACCCCAAATGTCATTAACAAGTAAATACAAAAGGTCTATAAACTGCCATTTTTGCCAGTGACAGACTGTACTTTAAAAGCACCAGCCTCCTGTGTCTTAGTTTCCCCATACGGCTTCCTTTTTTCAATCGTTTACCTTTAGGTTACAAAAAAATTTGGGATGGCAACTGTTTGTTACTAGGTGCACATACAGTTCTTAACAAGGAGATTTCTGAACTTAGACAAAGTTTCTAATTGCTGCTGTGCCATAAAAGACACTCACAGTACTTAGAGTAATTATTTTGTTGCTATTGTTTTAATAAGCAACATAAACATAGAAAAGACCCACTGTTTCTTTGCTGGTGTACCTGAGTTAGGTGTTATAAGCCCATTGAAAAAAACATTTCAGTGGAAGCCTTTTTTGTTGATAGCTCTTAAATGCAAGAAGACTCTTGTCTTTCCATGGTGAGGAGGCATCATACACATATAGCATGTGCTACAAGGCAAGAGGTAAATAAAAAACAGTAATTCAGTTGAAAGAAAGAAAAAGAAGTATATCATTTATCAGTCATAGAATACAGGACCCAAATTCTAGGGGAGGGGATCATAGCTGGGAGTTTTGTAAACCTGGCTCACATCACCATTAACATAAGTCTGGGCTTTGGAGGATAACCTTCAGCAGTGGATAAAATGTTCAGAGGTCTCTGCTGCATGTCTTGTTCAAAGGTGTAATCCCAAATGCATGTTTTAATGGTTGTTCCTGTCTGTCTGTTCCTGTCTGCACTGGGCATCCCATTCACGTTCCTTGTGAATCCCATTAAAACTTGCAAGGCTGCCTCTGAAGTGAACTTTTTGGTACAAAAACTCACAGAGACTTTCTTTTACCAGCACAGGTGCACAGAGACACAGAGACAGCATATCACTTGCCACAAAGATTTCAAAGCCCCACCCCCATAGCTCCTAGGATCGCTGGACCAAGCCTCAGATAATGTGGATTTAGTAGCGGAAAGAAAAACAATAAATACTTTGTATTTGTTATTATTTCCTCAAAGAAACTAATATGGTCTATATTTTTAAATGTCTAATTAACATGTACCACCAATGTAAGTTCTTATATCCCTTTTGTGACACTAATCACAATGTACACTTCAGTCTCTAACAGGAGGGGAGGGGGTGGTCACAAAATGAAGAAGTGTACACAGATACTCATGGTGGACTAGAACCTTCAAGACAAATTCCATTCATCTTCTGTCCTAACATGAAGATCAACTGTAGATATTTATTGTTGTTTGTACCAGGCTATGATCTAGGAGCCCAGGCCATAACCAATGACATTCCTAGCCTGCCTTCTAGAGCATGTCAGATAGATAGCTATAGTAGAGGTCCTGTGGTAAAGAGGAGCATTTCCAGTTTCAGGCTAACACAAGAATACACAGGAAGTATTCCATCTGGACACCTGCACCAAAACCAAGGACTTCTGTTTCTTCTGTGCATGTTATTCCCCTTCCCAATCATACCATTTCTCTCAGCATTTATCTTAAAACAGAAAAGCTAAAGACAGAAAACCTTTTCAGGCAACCTTGAGAAAAGCAGAAGGAAGTCAGGACAACAAAGGACAATCTGTAGCATTCACAGTACTGGACTTGCATGAAGGCTGATCTCCTGCGTGGCTCTGCTTCCTGCCTAGGATTCTGACTCTGCAGAGATTACTGGAATTTTGTATTGGAATTTTGAATGTAGGGAACATGGTTGCACCATTTTCTTCCTCTGGTTACTACTGGGGAAAGTTGGAAATATGGACATAAAGATGTTTATTTCACCTCCCCAGAATTACATCAAATTATGTAAAAACTGTGAAAATAAAGGAGGTTATTATTCCCAACTTGTCAAGCTAACCCAAAATGGCTATTGAAAAAGAAGTAAATGGTTCCCTTTAACTGAAAAATCATTAGTATCGATGCATAAACCAAAGCCCAAGCCAAATGGCATCATCTTTTTCTGACGTCTCTGCACACGATGTCAAGGAGGCTTGTGCCCAGAGGAGCGGATGTGTCTACAATGCCATGGGGTCCTGGTGATCCCTGTCATTCTAATGGACCATTAAATTCTGTTACTAATGGGCATACATTACAAAGCCAGCTGTAAGGTATTATGAGGTTAATAATATTCTCTAAAGGGCTAGACATTTACTTAGATAATAAAAACACCCTGTCTTACAATAATAAGGTTAAACAAATAAAACACAAAAAGTATTTTGAAAGCGGTACAAAAACTCTGGCTTCAAGGCAGAAGCTAACCTGTAACTGATGACAATTCCCTTTGTGTAGTTCTTCCATAATTCCTCTCTGCTGGAGAGCTTATTGTACCTTCATTCGAAACGTCTGGTCCCAGCTCTACCACTGACAGTATATTGGCATACAGAGTCAGAGGAAGTCTCTTCCAGGAAATGATTTATAGATTTCTAATGGGGTGTAGGAAAATGCGACTTTTCAATAGCCTGCAATCAAAAGACATTCAACAAAAGCTATGTAGACTGTGAAAGAATAAGCAAAATATGATCATCCATATTCATGAAAACACATTAACCCACTTACCTGGAGTATTCAATTATTTCCCTATTTATGGATAATATGTGTGCTATAAATGTCAAGATCAATTTAAAAAGTGAGTAAATTGCCTTTTTATGTCCTGGTATTAAACAGTGTCCTGCATGCATGGCTGTCACTCCAAAATTGTTTAGGTTTCTCCTATCATAAAAGCTCCAGCTATTCTATTACAGTACATGAATAGGAAAATGGAATGCACAGGATACTATCAAGCGGTTAATGGCATAAATACTTTATTTTAAACATTCAGAATAATGAACAAATGTTTGGAGATGCCGGAAGAGACTGGTATAGTCACAGTCAGTTTGACAATGATGGAAGGAAGGAGGGCTTGTATCTATTGTGCGTAGTAGTATAGAGAGAGCACAGATGGAAGTAAATACTTCTATAGTGTTTATGAATTTGAATGAACAAGACACATTTATTTATATTGCTTTCCATTATATACCCAGGAACTGCTGGTTAATATTACATTCATGCCTTCTTATGAAATACCTTTCTGTTAAAATATTTTGGGTAAAATATTTGAAAGGTTGAAAAAAACCATGAAAACACCTTAAGCATGGGACCTAAAGAAACTTGACTTTGGCTGAATACCTACGCTACAGGAAAGCCTCCATTTTTAAGATACGTTTCAAATGACTCAAACACCATATTTACAAGCACCCTTACTATCCTGTGACACATCTGTGTAGCCATTACGCAGAAAAATGAATGCCAATTATAGGCTACGTTTTGCTTTAATAAGTGAGAAAATCATTTTGGCAGCTACATTACTGATCCCAATAACACCACCTCTCCATGTCTCTGGCTAAATTTCCATGGAGGATTGCACAGAACAATAGCAATGAAATGAGCTAATCTTCCACATAAGTAGAAATGATTGGAAAATGTCCTTTCAAAATTGTGTTAATCAGAAAATGTCCTTTTTTACCTTATATGGAAATTTTCATTTCATTTGATTCCCTCCCTCCATATTTTTCAAATAAACAAGAAACAAAAAGTGTGTGTGTAGGTTTCTTGGGTTTGGGTGGTTTGGGTTTTTTTCCCTAAAAATGAACATTTTGATTTCAGATTGTCATAAAGAAATGCTGGAAATTTTTTAATGAACTTTTTTTCCAAAAAATCCTAGGAAAATACTCTGTGTATTATTCTAGCAGCTACACATCTCACTATAACCTGAAGAAACTTTTAAAAAATTCTTTTCAGTTTTCTCTTTCCTTTTGTATGAGAATGATTTCAAGTCTTTTGATAGATAACTGACCCCCAGAGGCAGGTGATCTTGGCAAAGCAGGGTAAAATGGTAGCACAGTAGTAGCTGATTATTCTGTTTTGGTAGCTTATTTATATGCTTAGTTTTCAGAGGTAAATTATTGATTACATGAACTGTGGGTTTTTTTAAGAATCAACCCCATGCTTTGCAAATCATACATAAGAAACAGTAACCACATCCCTTTGTTTTTCATTTTGAAGTTTTTGAGTGAGACTCCTTTTAATGCTTCATGAAAGAGAGAGTTTAAAAATGCTAATATTTTCAATGGAACCAAAGAATGGCATGGTAATAAATTCTTTTATGCAAGTTACTACAAGCTAGTCGTTTCACACTTTCTTCGAGTGTAGCATATGGAGACAAGTAATGCATGACAAAATTCAGAATAAGGCTTTTTATAGCGGCAGATTTCTTTCATTAATGATACAGCACTTCTGGGCAATTTGTGAATGCTTAAACACAAACATTTCTTAGAACAAGTTGTATGTTCACAGGACCTGCCTTTCCTCTCAGATCAGTTTTGTACGAGTATATCCTACTAGCAACATTTAACCACTTCCACAACAGATCAAGGCCCTCCTTTTTTCACTCACAACCATGTAGGAAAATTCAGTCCATATTTCAAATATGGTGATCTAGGATAAATTAGGGAAGTTTTGTTGATCAGGAGAGTCTTAAGTTGTACTTGTAAAAACACTGGTGCCTTAGTGAAAGTCAGAGTAGCTGCAAGCAAGGCAAAGAGCTCAACCTGTCCTTCAGTGTCTAGTTCCAATTTTCTCCATTGGTGAGGACACCTGCAGGTTAGATAAACTGGTTCTGAGGTCTGGATTGAATTTATTTTACTTGAAGCTTTGAACTGATCTACTTCAACTTGCATAGACTTCCATTCCCTGTCTGAAAACCAGGGATGATAATGAGTGTCTTCAATGATAGTGCTTGTGAGAGTATTCCAATTATATAATATTCAGATTTTGTAATAATTATTATAGTCTGTAATACAATAATTCTATAGTATTGACTCTGTAAGAATTATATATTTTTCTGAGCTGAGACTCTTCTGAGGTCATGATGAATTTATCTTAGAAACTCCCACCACCAGATAAAAGCAACAAACATGTCCCTTGAGAACCATTAAGGAAAGAAGATTTTTCTTCACAGCTCATAGTAAAATAATGTTTTCCCTCCTGTGTCCCCTGCTGCTGTATTTTTCTGGCCTTTTCTTGAGCATGAACATTTAAAGGACAATAGAAAATGTAACATAGGAAATGGATATACTGCCAAATTGTGATTGGGGTATGGGATACTTGTACCTACTCTGGCTTTAAATTAACAATTTCCAGCAGCTAGCTGCAGCTGTGCACAAGTCAGACTGAGCTGAACATTCAAAGGCTTACCCTAATTTTGAATAGCTTTTGAGATCTGTTCTGCTTTGGGAATGACCAGCACTGACAACTGAACCATAAACACTTCTCTCTTATTCATGATCAGAATACCTTGGACAAAGGAAGACCCATATAATATGACTATTACTATTTCCCAACCTGCACAGATTGTCCCAAATCAGCATAGACATCTCAGCAACACCAATCCAGTTCCACAAATACTAAGAAGATTAACTCAACCAAAGCCTTGCGGGACTGTGGAGCCAGATGACATCAGGAAATGGTGTAGGCACATTAGTACAGCACGGTGTCTGAGGTAATAAGTAAGTCCTGCTAGAAAAATTGTTCTTTTGGCCCTTTTTATTTACAAACCAAATAATCTATCTACAAATAATCAAGATCTGACTGTACTGTCAAGTTATTTTAGGTGCGTCTACATCAGAGTCAGTTCCAGCAGGGATTTCATGTAGCTTAGCACCAGGCGGGTGCTTAGTGGAGCAGTCTTAGGTAAATTTGCTCTCAAATAGAATAAAACACTTCAGTCTCAGTTCACATTCTGTACCTCCAATGACATTTGTGTGACCACCCTTTTGAGTGGCTGCAGGACCACACAGAAGTATCATGGTCTATCAAGCCACAAAAAAGTTCCTCTTGCCTACCGTGGAGGACCAGGTCCTTACCAGAGTAGACTGTGTTATTTGAGTGAGTGATACATTCATTCTCTCCCTGCCCCTTTTCCCTGTTCTCCATACTTAAATTATTTTAGTTTAAAAGGATAAGAGAAAAATTTACAGCTTTGGTAGGACAAGTGCAAAGCCTGATACACAACCAATGATCTTCTCTGTGCTCAGATTCTGGGCAGTGGATTAAAGGTGTAAGTAGATGGACTAATATCTGGTCAATATATGGAGAATAGTAACTTTGACAGGCCCTCACATACCTACTAGCCAAAAAGAGTTATGAAGATGTCCCAAATAAACAATTTCTTTCCATCACAAAGATAGCTGCAGAGTTTTCCCTTTCATGGCCTGGACTTTTACGGTATTATAGAAACAGAATGTACATTATTTTGCACTGTAAAGCAATGGACAAGTTACAGACTTGGTGAAAGTAATCCAATGAATCATAGCTCATATCCTTTCCACAGTGAGAAACCTGCAATCTTCTCATGGAGTTTTATGGATGAAGCATGAGTGGATGCCAAATTTTCAAGACTTGTGTCAGGAAGACTTTCTTAGGTTAGTGGGTGTATAATAACATTTCACAATTAATATCTTCTGTTGATTTAAATAACCATATGGTTTCTAAGGTTTACTTAAAATGTTACAACCACCCAGATGGATATTAGAAGTCAGGATTTCTCCATTGAGCGGGTGAGAGTGGCCCTGACTCCGTAGTAACAAGGGAGAAATCTTAGTAAAAAATTCCTACTATGTCCACATGCCTATAGGTCCTTTTCTTGACAATGTAAATTATATTGAACTTCTCCCCTCATTTGTCCTTAATTCTAACTTAGTCTTCCATCAAGGAAAAGACAAAAACTCAAAAAATAATTATAAAATATTTAAATAGTAGTGAGGACATCTCAGCTTTGAATTTCCTGGCCATTAATAATGACATGGGTAAATGGCCTAAAGTGGTGTCTAGAACCGTGAACCCCCTCCTAGACAGTTATTTATTTCCAGGACATGTCTGACACCTTGATATTTATTGCTCTAACAAATTACCCCATTAAATATTTCTC